>PVJC01044031.1:0-14278 GCA_004026665.1 Murina feae
TGGTGTCCCGCTTTACCAATGTTAAAATCTGGTCACCTTATGTACTACCCTCTGTCCTCCGTGCAGCCTCCTCTGAGGCAGGTCTGATGATACCCCCATTTACCAGGGGGCTGTAAGGATGGCTGAAACTCTCAGGAATGAAGGCCCTTGCCAGAGGTGACCACGTCTTCTAACCCTGAGCAGAGCTCCCACCACCGCACTGCACAGCCTCTCCCGTCCGAGTCTGCCTGTCCGTGTCAGGCTCCTTGCCACTTTGGAAGCTGCCTTAGGCAGAAGGCTCCACTGCTGACTCTGGCAGCGTTGTCAGCATGCCCCTCCGCACATTGGCATCCTTTTGTGTTTAGACAGGAGCAATTCCTGGGTCTTTGCCTCTGGACTAGGTGCTCCCTGAGGGCAGAGGCAGGGCACCCTTGGCGCCGAGGAGGAGAGGTGGGCCCTGGCATTGCTGACTCTGCCCCTTTGGGTTTTAGGCTTCCGCCTCTTCTTCACCTCCGTCCCCGAAGGCCCTGAGGAGACAGCTGCTCCCCAGCCCCGCCGAAAGCGACTGCCTTCCCGCTCCAGGTGAGATCGCACACCCTCTCCTCCGGTCCCCTCGGTTTTGCCCATTTTCTGTGTTGGCCAGTGTCTTAGGATAGCCCGGCAGGTCGGTGCAGTCCCGGCCAAGAAGGAGCCGTCAGGCAGCTTGAGAAATAGTACCTTCCGTAGGGGGAGGACATTCAGCAGGGCCTGGCTTCGGATGGTTACTGCTTTGTGAGCATCCATCTTGTGCCAGACTCCTCACTCCTTGGGCATCCTAGTGAGGCCTGGGCTCAGTGAAGATCCCTATTTTATAGATGAAGATACTGAGGGTCAGAGAGGTTATTTAATGAGATCATATAGCTAGGAAGCAGAGAAGCAGTATTGGAACCCAGGTCTGCCTCACTCCCGAGCGCCTGAGCTCTCTACCTGCCGCCCATTCTCCATGGGCACTTTCTGGGGCAGCTTTGGGGCTCAGCCCCAACTCCAGCTGACCCAGACTGCCCTCTCCTTGCAGCAGTGAGGACAGTGATGAGGAGTGGCAGCGGTGCCAGGAGGCAGCTGTGTCAGCCTCTGCCATTCTGCAGGAGTCCGCCATCCATGGGCCTGTCAAGGTGGAAAAAGAAGCAAAGAAGAAGAAAAGGAAGTTGAAAAAGAAAGCCAGGAAGGAGGCCAGCACGGACTTGACCACAGCCACCACCGTCACAAGCAAGGCCACCGTCGGGAAGCAGGGAAAGGAGTCGGCCAAGCTCAACGGAGACCTTGTGTCACTTGGAACCAAAAAGAAGAAAAGGAAGAAAAAGGCAAAGAGGGCCATTGAGGCTGCCCCATTCCCACCATCAAAGAGTATAGCAGCCGCGTCTGCACACTGACCAGGTGCAGGGCAGGGCTAGCTAGTCCCAGGGATGAGGTGCCCACTGGGACGAGGCATTTCCAAGCACTGACTCCCTCTCCAAGTTCAGGGTCTTGGCTGGCAAGTCCAGACTCTGCCCATGAATGGGGCTTGCCCAAGAGTCGGGGCAAAGCCTTGATGGTTGTAAAGCAAGAAGCCTAACAAGGCCTGCCCTCCTGTGCTCCCACTGGGGGCTGGGGCAGACCTGTGGTACCAGAATGTTCCGTAGTCTCGGAAGAAGGAGCCTTCCAGCGAGTCCAGGCTGGCCGCTGAGCGGTGACGCTTCCATCTCCCCAGGGCTGTCGGAGGAGGTGAATGAAGGGAGACCCACCCACCTCCTCAGCCTGGTGTGGGAAAGTCTCAAGAAAACAAGGGAAGAGGTCCCTGAGGTGTCAAGGCCCAAAGAGTTTGTGCTTCTCCCTATGCCATGTGGACTGGACTTCTCCCCCTCCTTTTCCAGAACTTTCTCTGCATTTGTGCACATACCACACACAATCATATCCTAACCAGATTGTCGAAAATTAAGGGTCAGACCCAGCACGTAACTAAGTGATTGAGTGCTGATGAAACATTTTAAATCAGCACCACACAGGAGGGTCCCTGCCCTGGCTGCAGGCTACGGAAGTGTCACAGGCCTTGTGGACTGGGCTTCATGCATGAGGCCTATTCAAGGAGCAGAAGGCCAAGGTTAAGGTAAAATTCTGGCATCGTCGCGTAGATTCGGCAGAACAAGAACGACTGGTGGCCCCTGAGAGTCTGCGTGTGCTGGACCCATCTCTCCTCCGGCCCCTGGCCCACCTCCCTCTGCCTGCCCAACCCCATTGGGCGATGGTGGTTTCCAGCATGTTCCTTGTTTACTTTATTAAAAGTTAATGTACAGGCTCGTTCTTAGCTGGCTGCCAGCTGCAGGGCATGCAGCTCCTCACGATCCCCGGATGGAGGTGGTCTAAAGCATTGGTCGCCAATTGGTGGTCTGTGAGGTCCGGAAGGTTGGCAACTGCGGTCTAAAAAGGGCCCGGTTCCTGCAGCAGCCTCGGAGGGGAGGTCGCAGGAGCCCCGGTGACCCGGCACCTTGTTCCTCGCGTGGTCCTCAGGCTCTTCGGGCTGCCTGTGCCTGGACCGCCTCATCCCTCAGGCCCCAGGCTTCCAGGCCACAGTCTTGTCCACACAGGTGACTCCTCTCTGCTGGTCTTATCTCCTCCCTCTGGGCACCTCTGTTCTGCCAGCTGCTCAGGCCTTGCTGCTTTCTGAGCTCAGCAGCTTCTCCTCCAAACCAGGGGAGGGTCTGCAGGGCCCCAGAGGCCAGAGGAGCTGCTGCCCCAGGACTTAGCACCAGGCACACATTCGCAAGGCTCCACAGGAGCGAGGACACTTCCTAGCCTTGAGGGGCTTTTCAGCAGAGGCGAAATACCAGGCTGGCACCAGATGGCATGGTGCTCGGGAACAGATGCTCCAGGAAACAAGGTCATAGGGTCCAGGGATTGGGAAGCTGAGAGCCCTGCTGCCTTTGCCATTCGCTTGAGCTCCTCGAGGGCTTGGGCGTCCGAGCTCCAGGCCTCAGGCAGAACAGCCCCTCGGAATGCTTATGTGAGCGGGGGCCGGGTGGGAACAAATGGGCAGATGGGTTAATCGCAGGAAGGGGGCTGGCGGAGTGGCCTGGACCGGGCATAGGTGACAGGATGGTTAAGGCCTTTCAGCTCGGTGAGGCCCAGCTGCACAGGCTTGTGTCCTGAGAAGTGACTGCCAGAGCTCCTTTTGGAGTGCTGGGGCTCTCCAAGGCCCAGGCTGGCCGTGCCGGAGTCCAGAGTCTGTCCCCTTCTTTTCTAAGTGACAGGATTTACTAGGAGCAGCAGGGACAGACCCCTCCTGCCAGGGGCAGGCTCCGCTTCCCAGCTCTCCACAGACCCCCCCCCTTGTGCGCTGAACCAGTCCTCGGGTTGGGGCACCTGGGTTGGGGCACCTCCGAGCCCTCCCTCTCTGACACTGGCCAGGCTGGGTGGGGCCGAGGCCCAGTTGTCTAGGGAAGGGCAGCAGCTCCGTAGTAGCAGATGTTTGCAGGCTCAGATGCCCTGGTCACCCCCCACATCACTGGGCAGGCTTCAGGTGCCGGCCCCTGGGAGGTGGTTGCCATGGTTACTGGGAAGAAGAGGCCATCTGCGTGGAGATGAAGGTCTCGATGACGCTGTGGTTGGACGGCAGCAGGTGGCTGTGGCCATTGGATTCGGAGCTCTGGTACAACACCAGGCTGCTGGAGGACACTGCAGAGGCAAACGGAGCTGCTGGCTGCCCACCAAGCCTGTCCCGACCCCTCCCACTCATCCCTGGAGGTACTGGGGATGGGGGAGGTGGGACCTCGTCCTATTAGCCCCAGCAGGCTCTGGGGCCACCCAGGGAGCGGCCTTCTCAACATTCTAGTAGAAATGTTGGAGAAGCCTGGTGACATGGTGAGGTGGTTAATGTCAGCTTCGCTAAGCTGTAGTGTCCAGTCATTGACCAAAGACTAATGCAGTGTTGCTGTGAAGGTGTTTATAGATGTGCTCAACACCTACAATCAGCTGACTTCAGTAAAGATGTCCCTGTACTGTGGGTGGGCCTCATCCCATCAGGTGAGGCCTTAAGAGCAAAACAGATTTCCCACAGAAGGATTTCTACCTCAAGACTGCAGCATCAACTCCTGCCTGCATTGCCAAGCTGCCCAACAGCTTTCGGACTTGCCAGTTCCATAGTCACATGAGCCAGTTCCTTAAATAGGTATGTATCCTGTTGGTTCTGGCTTGGGGAAAGCCCAACAGATTCCGATGGTAAGAGAATGGGCTTTGAGTTGGGACCTGGGTTCAAGTCCTGGTCCTGCCACCTAGTAGCTGTCAGAGGCAAGGCCAAGTCCCTCACCTCCTTGAGTGTGTACTTCTTATCTGTAAAGTAACAGTTCCTCAGAGGTGGAGCGTGGAGCGTGGACCATGAAGCCCTCCCCGCAGCCACCAGGGCCAGTGGAGGAACCTGAGGCTCGGAAAGGGCAACAACTTGCCCAAAGTTGCGCTTAGCAGGTGGTCGCCCCAGGCCTCAAAACTCTTCACCATCCTTGTAGGGTGCAGACTTGGATCTTAGGGATGGAAATCAATGGGTCCAGGGGGACATGTGGCCTGAGCCCACACTCTGTTGCTATGTGGAAACATGAGTCCTTCCAATTTTCCCAGAGATTTCAGAAATCTGGAGTTTTTGTGACGACTCCTAATTTTTAAATGTTGGCCATGAGTCAAAGAATGCTAAACCCTGAACCATACCCACACATCCATGAGCCGATTCTGGCCACAACCAGCCCAGTTTACTCCTCTTCCCACGACTTTGTCTTTTTTCCTCAACCCAATCAGTGAGATATGATTTTGTAAGATGTGCTCATTTTCCTGTGATTTCACACCCCTCCTGGCTCACTTCAGGGGAGCACAGGGTATCCTCCAAAATCTGCCTCATTACCCCCAACTCACAGTTTGCCCCACCCTTTTTGTGCCCAAGGCCATTTGGATATGACATTCGTGGGCCACACGCAATTATCAACCTGAAAATCAGTCTGCTGCATTTGGTCAAATGTTTAACTCACGCCTAGTGCCTTGGCAGGGCCTTATCCAGCCTGCGGACCTGTCATCCCCCACCCCTGCACACGCACCCAGCAGGGAGAGGCCGCTCACCTGGGGGGCTGGCGCTGAGCCTGTGGGAAGGCTGCAGGTGCTGGATGCCAGCAGGGTCCTGGCTGGGGATGTGGATGGTGGTGGCCTGAGATGCTGGCGTGTGAAGCCCAGACTCGCTGGAGGCCTCGGTGTCTGAGATGAAGACCTGGAGAACAGCCACCTTCTGAGGGTGTTCTCTGAGGTGGGCCCCGGGGGGAGGGGGAAGGGCAGGGCAGCCCTGGGCCTTACCTGTTTGGTGGGTGTGAGGCTGGCCAGGGCACTCAGGTTGGTGGTGTCGGTGATGAGCATGGTCTGCAGGCCCGTGTGGGTGTATTGGGCCACCTCAGGCTTGTGGCTGTAAAGGGCTGGCCAGGAGGCAAAAGACAGAAGAGGGTGCAGATGTGGCACCCTGGGCAGGATTGGCCTCCTCCCAGAGGGGCCTCAGAGCTGGGTGCTCTGGGGAAGTGGGTGTGAGGCCTGGGAAATGGCCTGATGGGGCAGTGGGTGGAGACTCAGGGCTGATTTCCAAAATGGAGCTCCAGACACAAGGTCTGTACTCTCCCCCCGACTACCGGGGCCTGCTCAGCCCCTGCAGAGAGAAGCTGGGAGAGGCCTGGATCCCACACCCAGCTCCGCCCCTCACCTGGAGACAAACTGTGAAAGGGAACAGGAGGCACAGGTGCTCTTGTGCTGAACAGGCCTCGGAAGGGAAGGCCTTGGCCCTGTGAGGGGCAGCAGGGCGGAGGGCAGCATGTTTCCATGGCCAGGATGCCTCCAAAACGTAACCCAAATTTCACCTAATAGCCACCCCCACACAGACACCAGTAGGAAAACTTACATTCCCACCCCGACAGAGAAAACCATAGCCACCCACATAGCACATAAATGCATACACTCAATCAAAAGCACACAGGGATATGCACAGGCCCACAACCCCTCACCCCCAGTTCCTAATTCCCGAAACGGTTGAAAACCAGTAGGTTTTCGTAAAGTTGCCACTTTGGTGGCAGAATCTAACCTGAGCCTGAAGTGAGGTTATTTCTTTATTTTTATTATTACTTTTGAAACATGTTTTTATTGACTTCAGAGAGGAAGGGAGAGAGAGATGGAAACATCGATGATGAGAGAAAATCATTGATCTGCTACCTCCTGCACACTCCGCCCCGTGCTGGGAATTGAGTCCACAACCCAGGCATGTTGTGCCCAGGACCATTTGGATATGACATTTGTGGGCTACACACAATTATCAACTTATCCTTGACTGGAATCGAACCTGGACCCTTTAGTCTGCAGGCTGACACTTTATCCACTGAGCCAAACCAGCCAGGGCTATTTAAGTCATTATTAATCTACTTGGTGAAATTCTACTTATTGCTGCAGAAATCATAGGGCTTGGTGACTGTTAACCCCAAATGCCGCTGGGAGACTTATGTTCCCCATATTAACCTTTGAAAATCTGATAATAGTTAATTCTGAAACACATATGGCCACAAGGGCTCAGAGAAAGACTCTGGCCTGTGTTCCCACATGTGGGCATACCCCTCAAATACTGATGAACACAGATGTGTTTCTACTCGCGTGCACACAAATGGCCACACATTTTCACACATGGGAACAGGTTCTGGCCACAGACGCGCACCTGAGCCCCTCAGAGCCCCGTCCATCACAAGCACCCTCACTTGTACCAGATGCACAGGCCACAGTGTCTGCGAGGTCCCCGCCCCCTGTGCTCACCGTGGGGGCTCTGCAGCTGGGCCATGGTGGCCATGAAGGGGTTCTGGGCCATGTGGCTCTGCACAGGGGACATGAGTGGCTGCTGGTAGGAAGGGTGCAGCGGCTGTGAGAACTGCACAGGCTGCAGGGTGGCCAGGCTGCTGCCCATGCTGTTGATGACTGGCACGCTCTGTGCCTGTGTGGATGCCAAACCTGGAGCGGGAGGGGCAGGAGTCAGCCAGAACACCATATCCACTGCCTCCCCGGGCTCCACCCCCCCTGCCTCCCAGAGCCAGTGGGCTGGGGGAGGAGGGGAGAGGGACAGGAAATGCCTCTGCCCTAGGACCTGTCACTAACTCGTGGCCCTGGCAAGTCACCCCCCTTCTCTGAGCTCATTATATGGGCAGGAGGTGGGTCTAACTGGGTTCCCTGGAGCCCTGGGCTTATCTCCGCTCTCCTCTCCCATCAGCTCCCATCTGTCTTCTACACTAATGAGCATCTGCATAATGGTTCCTGTAAGTGAAGTCCTCGGGGCTTTAAAGAAAAGCCTGAAGCCTGGACCACATTGGTCCCCTCCTGCTGCTCGTCTCCCCCACACCGTTCTGTCCCCCGGAGGCCCTCTATGGCTTACGCATGCTTACTGTCTGCCTCCCATCTGAGCCTGAGATCTCGCCTGTCTGGTTCATTTGGGTATCGCCAGTGCAGCGCAGAGCCTGGCGCAGAGCAGGCAGCGAGTGGTGGTGAGTGAGCAGATGGCCCCAGAGGCTCTTGGGCTCTGGGCCCCACCCCGCCAGCTTACCGATTACCAGCGTGGAGGCGCCTGTGTTGGTGAACGTAGAGCCCAGGGAGGCAGGCTCCCCAGGCCCGATGGTCATGACCCCGGGGAGCGAGGCCATGATGAGGTTCTGGGGCTGCTGGCTGAGGCCTGGGGACGTCTGCTCCAAGCTGTGCAGTGCGGTCAGAGTGCTGACCGGGGGCAGAGGACCCCCAGCTGCTGAGACCTTGGAGGGGAAACCAGGCTGAGTGAAGACTGCTTTTCCCAACCAAGGGAAGATGGGTGGGAAGGGCCTTACCTGCCGGGGCAGGGGGACACTCACCAGCTTGGCTTCAGTGCTCAGCAGGCTGTGACTGGGCTCCAGGCCTGTGGGGGACACTTGGTGCAAAGGTGTGGACACTGTTACCAAGGAACTGCCGCTGCTCGAGGGCACTTCTGCCCCCTCACTGGTTGCAGGCTGTCCATAGCGCACACCTGGAGGGGGAGCAGGGTACAGCCTCAGCACCCCACCTTCCTGCCCTCCAGGGGCCTCGTTGGCTGTCTTAGGCCACTCGCCCCATCTTTTTTTACGCAGCCAGCAAACTGGGCTGGCACGTCCGCCTCCTACCAGGCTCTGTGCTGGCTGCTTCCAGCTCCTAAACACAAGGGCTGCATTTCATTAGCTCCATGCCCCCTGCCCAGTGCTATCCTGACATGCAGTAGGTTCTCAATAAAACCATAAAAAAAACTGAACTGAAGCTAATAAACTGCAGCAAACTGAGTTGAATAGAAATAATTGGAATTAGTTTAATGAAACTGAAGCTAGTTGAAATGAACCTGAAATACATTGAGCTTGAGTTTAATTGAATTGAATCAAGTTGATTGGATCGAATTGAACTGAGCCATACAAAATTAACTGAATTTCCCTGACCGGTTTGGCTCAGTGGATAGAGCATTGGCCTGAGGACTCAAGGGTCCTGGGTTCAATTCCGGTCAGGGGCATGTGCCTTGGTTGCGGGCACATCTCCAGTGGGAGTTGTGCAGGAGGCAGCTGATCTATGTTTCTAGCTTTCTATCCCTCTCCCTTCCTCTCTGTAAAAAATCAATAAAATATATTTTAAAAAATTAACTGAATTTCCTTGCATTATATATATACTTTAAATTTTGTTTTATTGCTTAAAGTATTACAAAGAATGTTAAATAAGTCTCCATTTTTTCCCCTTGACCTTCCCCCTCCTCCCCTACCCCCCAGTGTCTTGTGTCCATTGATTATGCTTATATGCATGCATACAAGTCCTTCAGTTGATCTCTTAACTCCCCCCTCCTTGCATTATATTAATTAAACTGAGTTGATTGGCAATTGGATTGGATTAAACAGCACCAAATCTAAATGAACAAACTGGGTTGTAATAAACAGAGTAGAATTGACTTGAAATGAATTGAGTTTACTTGATCTGAGATGAATGAATTGAACTGAACCCAACTCAGAGTGAGTGAGTGGAGTGGATGATGTGTTGTGATCAGTGGAGTGGAGAGTAATGGAGTGGATAGAACAGTGTAAGTAAAGTGGAGTGGAACCAAAATGAAGTGCTAAGAGGTTTGGGTAACTTTTGCCACTGGGGCGATGCTCCCCAACTCTCCCTTCTGCCCCCTTTTCCCTCCACCCACTGTCCCAACCCCGATGCCCACATAGCACTCACCGTGGACCTTGCTGGGGGAGAGAGCAGATGGGGGCAGGCCAGGGGAACTATGGGCGGGCAGTGCTGGGCCCGGGCCTGGCCCCGATGGCTGCCCACTGTATGTGTCCATGGCCAGCTTGTGCCGAAAGGCTTCTTCCTTGCGCCGATTGGCAAACCAGTTGTAGACACGCACCTCTGTGACAAGGTTGGAGCCCAGGCCCTGTGCCTGTGATGGAGACACGCCCCTCTGGATGCACTCGGCCCTGCAGAAATAACCACTGTGAGCCTCCAGGCCCGGCACAAAGGAGCCCTATCCTGGGGGTCTGGGGTGAGTTCTGAGAGGTGGGGCTCTACCTGAGTGAGGCTAGCACCTGGGCTGCGGTCCCACTTCTGCTCTGTGACCTGTGTGACTTAGCCTCTCAGTGTCTCCAATCATAAAGTGAGCAACATAACCATTGGCTTGTGGTGAGGATGCATACCCACTCAACATTGCTTGGACTGGGGTGTGTGTGGGTGTCGGAAATAGAAGAGGTTCCAGACATAGCCCGAGCTGAGACGGGCGAGACTCCCTCAGGACCCAGAGCCACCCTCCTTCCCCAGCCCTGCCCTGCCCAGACCCCAAACCAGCCCTGCTGCCCACCACCCTCCTACCTGTTGCACTCCTCCACCAGTGCCTCTCGCTCCTCCTTGCTGGGATTCTTCTGCCTCTCGTACGCCTGGAACAGGATCTGCTGGGATGCTGGGCCCCATTTGAAACGGTTCCTCCGTCCCTTCTTAGTTGGCAGCTCATCTCCCGTGGGCTCTTCAATCAGCCCTCCCTGCCCAGCGTGGGTGAACTCTGTAGGCACAGGCAGCTGTGAGCAGAGAGCACCAGCCACTCCCACCTTCCCCACCTCAGTTCCTGACCACACTCTTGATTCTTTCTCATTCCCAGGGGCCGAGTCAGAGCAGCTTACAGCTAGAGCTTGGAAATCCTCTAATCCATGATGACAGATACAGAGCACATGTGCCACCACGTTCTTAACCCGTGTCCAAGGCAGGCATCACTAATCAACCCCCGCACACTTTTCTACTGAGCCAAGCTGTAATCTCACAAGGCTCCAGGTGAGCATCAGCATTTGTTCACATTTGACACACGTGCCATCCCATTCTACAGGTGAAGTTCAGGGAACTAACTATTTCTCTAAGGTTGCACAGAGTCGAGCAGAAAAAGGAAGCCTGTCTCCTAAGTAGATTCAGTGTGATCGTCAATATTCCAGAAGGGATGCATTCCAAAGCCTGACGTGCATTGTTTTCCAGGAGAGAAGAGACCCACCAGCCTTTCACTTGAATGGAATCGAGTCCATCAGCGTATCCCTAAGCAGGCCCCCAAGGGCGTGGGACAGACAGGTGCCAGGGCGTTTGGTGAGCGGGAGGAAGGGAGGTTCTGCATCAGGGGTCTGTAGATATGGCCAGAAGGGGCCTAAAATAACTCCAGAAGGGGGTTTGCAAGACTAGGGGTGCCAGTGGTTACATTAGGACAAGGACATCTAATTTTTATTGTAGTCTTTCTTGTATTTTTTCTTCTTAACTGAGTGTGTATTGTCTTTTAAAAAGCTGGATAATTGCCCTAACCGGTTTGGCTCAGTGGATAGAGCATCAGCTTGTGGACTGAAGGGTCCCAGGTTCGATTCCAGTCAAGGGCACATGCCTGGGTTTCGGGCTTGCTCCCCAGTAGGGGGCGTGCAGGAGGCAGCTGGTCAATGATTCTCTCTCATCATTGATGTTTCTATCTCTCCCTTCCTCTCCAAAGTCAATTAAAAATATATATTAAGCAAGCTGGATAATGAAAAGAAATATTAGAGATTATTTTACACATAGACAGGCTCAAAAGTGTGAACGTGCACTTGGGATCTGGTGGGGGATGAGGCCTGAGTGAGGAAGTCCACCCTTCCCTGAATGGTATGCACCCAGGTCTTCCCAGGTTTCAGGGGGGATTCCCTGAGCCCATACCTTGCCTCTGAGCCTTTACACATGCTGTTCCTTCTGCCAGAAACACCCTTCATCTCCATGGGTCAAAATTCAACTCACACTTTACGACTGAGTCTACAGGCCATACTGCTAGTGTGAACCCGCCTGATGCCCTGCCTCCCTGAGGAAGAATAGATTTCTCTCCCCAGCCGCCAGCTCAGCACTTGGAAATAGACTTAGGTGGCACTGCCCCAGGCCAGGCGCACTGAGGGGGGCCAGGAGCTACAGCTATGGCTGCGCTCCTTATGCTACAGGACATGTCTCCCCACATCACACGGTCTTTCTCCTTCCCCACCAACAGCTCTTGGAGGCGGGCCCAGCTCGTCCATCGTCGGATGCCCAGGACCAGCCCGACTTCCCTCGCTCAGAGTGCCTTGCGCAGAACAGAAGTAAAGGCTGCATGGGTCCCACTGGCCTTCCCCGAGCTGCCTGTCTGAGAAACGGGTGTGGAAGCTCCCAGCCCCGCCCCCGATCGTCAGGGAGACAGGGCTGTGCGTGGTTACTTACGCTGGGCCACCTCTCGCTGCTTGCGGACGTACCAGGTGTACAGAGCAGCCCGCTTCTGCGTCTTCATGGGGGTGCCCTTGTTGAGGTGCTGGGACAGGTGCGATTGGTTGAGGCCGGTGGTATCCACCACCTCTCGCTGCGGGATGTTGTGCTGTTGCAGGTAGGACTTGACCATCTTCGCCACCCGCCACGGGTCCTCCCTGGGAGGAGAGCAAGGGCAGGGCCCGCTCAATGGGGGTGTGAGGATCCCTGTCTACACTGGGAGGGATTGTGGATGAAAGCAGATCCTGACTCGGGCCAGGACACAGGGACACTGACACAGATGAGGGAGGGGACATGTCCCAGGCGCCGGCCAGCCCCACAGACACATGGACACAGACATGTGGACAAACTCCCCTGAGGGCAGCACAAGCCTGATGGGGAGGGTCCTCACCTTTGAGCCTACTCCCACCCGGCAATGCCATTTGTGGCTGTGCCTTGTCCACGGAGGGAGACTGTCAGCCCAGGGAGGGCAGGAGCTGTCTGGTTTTCAGCTCCCATAGTCCTCGCATATATTAGGCCCTTGGTGGGTGCATGAATTCACTATGAATGAATGGGTGGATGGGTGGGTGGGTGAGTAAGACCTATTAGGGGAAAAAATTAGGTCTGAAAACAAGGAGAGAAAGAGGATTCTCTCACTTTGCAGTCCAGGCCACCGAGGCCAAGGGCACTCCTGTCACTTGCATCTCTTGCCCAAGGTCATGGGCCAGCCCAGCAGAGACTGAATCCGAAGGGATGCAGTCCTACGTCAGCCTCTCAGGGAAACATCCCGGAGGGAAATGCCTCCTGTCATCGGCACTGCCCCAGGCAGCGGTCCAGCCCTCCCGGCACCGCACCGGCAGGCGCTGGGTCTCAGCAGCCTCGGGGGCAGGGGCAGGGCAGTCAGAGGACTGTAAGAAACGTGTGCGTGTCTGGGCACCAGAATCCTGCTCTTGGGGCTGAGATTCTCTCGCCAGAGACTGGGACCTGAGGCCACCTGGGTCCGTATTTCTGTCCTCCGGTGACTGTGGACAGGAACGGGTAGATCGCCTCTGCTACATACGTTCTCTCTCCCTGCCCCGCTCCGGCTCAGCTGACTTCTCCTCGCCCTGTCCCGAGCCTCTGTTACAAATATGTGTCAGGGAAGAGCGGCTCCTACACCAGAGCCGAGACAGACGGGGATAGGAACCTAGGCTGCCAGGGTCCAGGGCCCGTGTTCTCACGCCCTTGCTCAGCAGTTCACTCTAGAATTGGAGGCTGCTGATATGGGCACATGTGGCAAACGACATGTGTAGGAGGCAATTCGTCACCATGTGGCTTGGCCACAGCAAAAGATTGGAACCACCAGGAAGGACGCTGATGAACTAAACTGCGGGGCCTCGCCGGCACCCGTGGACACCTGCTGGGGTGCTCGTTCGGGCCCAGGTGGGCAGTGTGGTAGGTGTGCTGGGCTGCTGCCCGGAGCATTTAAAGTGGGTTCAGAGATTTCTATGCATTTGTGTCACAGAAGGAACTGGAGACACAGCGGCCTCGCGGGGAATGGAGTGCTGAGGATGGAGGAGGGGACAGTTTTTTGTTACTGGTCCACACTTTTAAAATTATGTAACATGTCATATAATATCCAACACATGCATATATGCTATTTAAAACTGAATTCTAAAAAAGGAAACGCAAATACCCCCCCCCCCCCCCCAGTGCTCGGAAGCCCAACTCCCTGCCTCTCCCCCAGCCCTTCTCGCTGTCCTCAGAGGACCAGCCTGCCTGTCCCCAGGCAATGCCCTCTGAACCGCGGACCCGCAGAGCCTGCCACCAGCTTTGGCCCTCTGACAGCAGTGCCCGCAGGCGGAGAGGCAAGGCAGAGGGACAGCTGAACGTGAGCTGGTGGCAGCCAGCGCGCCAGCGCCCCTCTGGGTGAATGACAGCTGTGAGACCAGTGTTTCTCGAGTATTTACTGTGAACTGGGCACTGTACTGAGAGCCGGCCATCTAAACGTTACAGCTGCCTTCGGAAGTCAGTACTACGCACATGTCCATCTTACGGGTGAGGAAACCGAGGCTCAGCCAGGTGAGCCTCACTTGTCAAAGGGACTCAAGGATATTTCACTTTGATCTCTGCGTCTGTGTCAGGCTGTACAATGGCTCCTGAGAACTTGGCCTCCAGTGACACGTTGATCTCCTCAGCCTCGCTAACCTCCATGACCTCCCCTCCGGGGGGTCTGGGACTGTAAAGCCAGGCCCGCGCCAACATGCGGTCCCACCACCACGCCGCAACCCCCCCATGCTGCACATGGTGCTGGAGGCGCTGCAGGCGGGCAAGCCGCGCCGGGGCATCCCGGTGATGGCCATCAAGGTGTACATCCTGCAGAAGTACCCTACGGTGGACGCCACCCGGCTCAAGTACCTGCTGAAGCGGCCCCGGACACGGGCATGCAGCGCGGCCTCCTCATCAGGCCCATCAACTCCAGGGCCAGGGGGGCCACTGGCAGCTCCAAGTTAGTTCCCAAGCAAAAAACAAAAATCCAGCCCAG
>PVJC01044032.1:0-14279 GCA_004026665.1 Murina feae
TCTTTCTTTCTCTCTCTTTTTCTTTCTCTCTTTTCTCTTTCTCTTTCTCTTTCTCTTTCTCTTTCTCTTTCTCTTTCTCTTTCTCTTTCTTTTTCTTTTCTTCTTTTCAAAATTAAGTGTCCAGTTCAGGATGCTGGCTGATTAATATCTCTTGATTGCAGATCCAATGGATTTGAACAGAAGCGCTTTGCCCGGCTTGCCAGCAAGAAGGCAGTGGAGGAACTTGCCTATAAGTGGAGTGTTGAAGATATGTAACTTTTCTGAGGCTGTGGAGGTCCCTAGGGGTTGTGGTAATGGACACAGAGGAGCCAGATGTCTAGCTGTAAAAGCTGTCTATGCTAATAATCAAGGGCCCACACACACCAGCGACTCTTTGAATACTAGTTTTGACCAGTTGAGAAGAATTTCACCATACCCAAGAAAAAGAATATTTGAAACCTGATGTTTGGACTGAGGCACCTGTAATTTCTCAGGTGTGCCAGCACTACACTGGCGGTTGTTGCTGGCTATCGAAGAAATGTTGATTTCTAGTGTCCCAGGGTTTGTTCTTGGTTAGGTTTTTTAATAAACATACATTTATTTTTTTAAAATCACTTTCTGAACTGGGTATTCTGTTTCTGGGAAGAATACAAGCTAATAATATTGAACCCCCAGTGATCATGGAAGGTAGCAGTTGGATTTTTCATTTACCTGGTTTATAGAAAGCGGGAAAGTAGTTGTAAAACGCCTCCTAACTAGGTTCCACTTTTTATGGTTTCAGTTACACATGGTCAGCCATGTCTGAAAATATTAAATGAAGAATTCCAGAAATAGTAAGTTTTAAGTTGCCCGTTGTTTTGAGTAGCATGATGAAATCCTGCCCAGGATCTGAATGATCCCTTTGCCCAACATCTCCATGCTGTATTATTAGGCACTTGGTAGCCATCTGGGGTAGCAGATTGACTGTGTGATATCTCAGTGCTTGTGTTCAAATAACGCTTATTTTACTTACTAATGGCTCCAAAGTGCAAGAGTAATGATGCTAGCAGTTTGGATATGCCAAAGAGAAGCTGTAAAGCTCTTCCTTTAAATGAAAAGGTGTGTATGTACAGGAAAAAACATGGCATATATAGGGTTCAGTACTATCTGAGATTCCGGATCCACTGGGGGTGTTGGAATGCATTCCCTGTAGGAAAAGGGGGACTCCTGCATCAGTGAAAACTGTCACAGTGATAAGAGCTTTCCTCTGAGGAAATAAGAGTGTTAAACTGGATTTAGGGAGAGACATGGCTGTTTAGAGACATGACAAAGGTAGTGTCACAAATTAGTGGGGAAAAGATGGATAACGGTGCTCAGAAATTGGCTTATTATATGGACAAAAAGTTGGATCCCCATTTCAAACCATATAAAACAACCACAGATACCACAGTGACTAAAGACCTAAATGAAAGGTAAAATCCTAAAGCAAATTAGAAAAAAACAGAATATCTTTGTGACCTTAGGGTGAGGATAGATTTGTTAAGATCTTCAAAACACAATCCATGAGATTTGATAGCTTTGACTACTTCATAATTAAAATATTTTTAGTTAACAAAGCATCCTGTAGGCAAGGCTACAGATGGGTAGAGTTCAGAAGAAAATATTTGTAATGTCTAAACTGACAAGGGTTTGTATTATATAGGGATTGAATATAGAAATAACTACTACAAACTGGGAAGAAAAACAAAAATGTGCAGAGAATTTGAACAGGTAAAATCTTGAAGGGAAAACCAGAATGGTTAATAAGTATGTTACCTCATTGAGAAATGCAAATGAGAACATGAATGAGTTTCTGTTAGCTGGGCCAAAACACAAGAGACCGAACTTACGGGGAATGAAAACTCGAGAGTTTCAACTGGTTCATCCATTCTGGAGAACAAATGGGCAATACTTAATTGAACTAAATAATACCTGGATGCAGTATTGAATAGTTTTTAAGAATGTATGTTGGCACTATACTGCTTGAGTTTGAATCTGTAAGTGTCTGACCTTGATAAGTCAATTTCTCTGTGCCTTAGTTTCTTCATCTGTGAAATGGAGATAATAGTAATTAGCTCAGGTTTATTGTGAGCTGAGAACAGTGCCTGACACATCATACATGTCACGGAATTTTTGGTTGTTATTATCATTATCTTCCTTTTCAAGTGTTCATAGCCATCTTCCATGATGACCTCCCAATGGTCCCTGATTCAAGTATTCAAGCCCTGTGTTGTACCCTTCCACCACAGAGGTGTGTAACAATAGGATGTATGGGAAGTGTGTGACTTCTGAGTCTAAGTTATAAAATACAGAAACATCTGCCTTGAGGACACTCAAGCAGCTCGTCGGAGAGGCCCATGTAGAAGAGAACTGAGCCTCATCAGTAGGGACCACCAACTTACCAACCATTTAAGTGAACTTTGGGATTGGATCATCTAGCTTCATTCGAGCCTTAAAAAAAAAGTAAAAAAGAGCCCTGGTGTGTATGGCTCAGTTGGTTGAGCATCGTCCAGTGCACCAAAATGTCACCAGTTCGATTTCTGGTAAGAACACATACTCATGCAGTGATTCAATCTCTAATTAGGGTGTGTGCAGGAGGCAACCCATAGATCTCATATCAATGTTTCTGTCCTTCCCTCTCCTTTCCTCTCTCTCTAAAAAAATCAATAAAAACATATTTAAAAGAAAAAAAAGATGTGTGAGACCCTGATCAGCAGTGTGACCACAGCCTCATGAGATATCCTGAGCCAGAATCACCCACCTCCAAATTCTTAATCCAGAGAAGCTGTGAGATTATATGTGTTTATTATTTTATTAAAAACAGCTTTATTGAGGTACTAGAGGCCTGGTGCACGAATTTGTGCATGGGTGGGGTCCCTTGGCCTGGCCTATTGGGGGGCCGGGCTGGGAGAAGAGACCCCAGGGGGTTGGCTGGCAGGGGAGGGGCTGTGAGCAGTTGGAGCTGGCCCTGCCCCTGATTGGTGGGGGGCGGGGGTGAAATTGGGGGCGGGGCCAGCCAGAGGAAGGGTCTGTAGGAGGTTAGGGAGCCGATTGGGGCCAGATCAGGCCGGTTGGCCACCACAGTGCACATCATAGTGACTGGTCATTCCATCTTTCGGTTACTGAGCTTTATATATATACTAGGGGCCCGGTGCACAGAAATTTGTGCACTCGGGGCAGGGGGGGGGGTCCCTCAGCCAGGTCTGTGCCCTCTTGCGGTCTGGGACCCCTTGGGGGATGTCCACCTGCTGGCATGCCTGGCCAGCCTGGGTGAGGGACTGATGGCTATTTACAGGCTGGCCAAGCCCCCTCTGTGGGGACCCTCACTCCATGGGGGTGTGGCCAGCCTGGTGAGGGGCTGAGGGCCATTTTCAGGCTGCCCATAGCTCCCATTGACTCAACGTCCCGGCAAGGCTGGCTAGAATCAGATTTCTGGGGTTTATTTATCTTCTATAATTGAAACTTGTTGCCTTGAGCGGAGGCCTAGGCAGGCAAGGAAGCCTCCTGTTTGCTTCAGCTCCATGGCTTCTATAATTGAAACTGTTACCTTGAGCAGAAGCCCGGCCAGCCTAGGCAGGCAGTTTCCTCCATCACTGGTGCAATGGAAGCCTCCTGTTTGCTCTAGCTCCGTGGCTGCCAGCCGCCATCTTGGCTGGGTTAATTTGCATGCAGCCACTCTGGCTGGTGGGCATGGCTTGGCTGGTGGGCATGGCTTAGGTGTAACTGAGTGAGGGTCAATTTTCATATTACTCTTTTATTAGATTAGATATATATATTTCATATACTAGTGTTCCCATTTAAAGTGTAAGTCAGTGGTTTTGAGGTATCACAGCGTTGTGCAATCATCAGCACATTTAATTTTAAAACATTTTGATTATCCTGTGGATACAAGAAACTATCCATTAGTGGTTGCTCTCCACCTGTCACCATCTCCCCTACTCCTAGGTAACTACTAATTTACTCTCTGTTTATATAGGGTTACCTGATCTGGACATTTCATATAATATGTGAACGGGGTTATCATACAATACGTAGCCTTTGCGTCTGGCTCCTGTCACTTAACATAATGTTTTCAAGATCCATCCATGTAGTAGTATGTATCAGTACTTCATTCCTTTTTATAGCCAAATAATATTCCCTTAGATGGATGTTATACATTTTGTTCATGTGTCAGTTGATGGACATTTGAGTGGGTTCCACTTTTTGCCTATTGTGAATAAGGCTGCTAGGAACATTTTTGGACAAGTTTTTGTATGGTCCTATGTTTTCATTTTGCTTGGAGTAGAATTGCTGCTGGGTTATATGGTAACTCTATGTTCAGCTTTATGAAGAACTACTAAACTTCCAAACCAGTGTATGAGGGTTCCAATTTCTTCACATCCTTGCTAATATTTGCTACTATCTCTTATTGATTACTAGAGGCCCAGTGCATGACATTTGTCCACTGAGGTGGTATCCCTCAGCCCGTCCTGCGCCCTCTCGCAGTCTGGGATCCTTTGGGGAATGTCCTTAGCACTCTGTGGAGGCAGGGGAGGCTCTTGCCACCACCACTGTACTCGCTAGCCATGAGCCTGGCTTCTGGCTGAGCAGTGCTACCCCTGTGGGAGCACACTGACCACCAGCGGGCAGCTCCTGCGTTGAGCATCTGCCCTCTGGTGGTCAGTGCATGTCATAGTGACTGGTTGTTCTGCCATCAGCTGATTTGCATATTAGGGTTTTATATAGGATAGCCATCCTAGTGAGTGTGAAATGGTGTTTCATTGTGGGTTTCTTATTACAGCAGGCTCTTAACATTTCTTGCAATACTGGTTTGGTGGTGATAAACTCTTTTAGGTTTTTCTTTCTCTGGGAAGCTCTTTATTTCACAATCTATTTTGAATGATAGCCTTGCTGGATATAGTAATCTTGGTTTCAGATCTTTGCTTTTATTACCTTGAATACTTCATTTCATTCTCTTCTGGCCTGTAGAATTTCTGATGCAAAATCAGCTGAGAGCCTTATAGAAGCTCTTTTATAGGAAATAAATTGCTTTTCTCTCACTGCCTTTAAGATTCTCTCTTTGTCTTTCATTTTTGGTATTTTAATTATGATGTGTATGGGCATGGGCCTGTTTGGGTTCTTGCTCGGGACTCTGTGACTCCTGAACTTGTGTGACATTTTCCTTCATCAGGTTAGGGAAATTTTCTGCCATTATGTCTTCAAACAGGTTCTCTATGCCTTGCTCACTATCTTCTTCTGGCACTCCTATGATGCGGATATTGTTACATTTCATGCTTTCCCACAGCTCCTTTCCTCCTCCTGCCAGATGTTATGTGGGCACCTTTCTCAGTTCTGGTTCTCTGGGCTGGGGAGTCCAGTTAATTTTTTTTTGATTCTTTGATTTTTTTATACCCTGTTTTCTAATTTGCTGATCCGATCCTCAGCTTCCTCTAATCTGCTGTTTATTCCTTCCAATGTATTCTTTAGTTCTGCTGTCATTCTTCATTTCTGAGTAGTCGTTTTCAGAGTTTCTATATCTTTTATCCTGCTGTTGAGCATCCTTATAATCATTACTCTGAACTCTATATCTGATAAATTAATTGTTCATCTCCATTTCATTTGGCTCTTCTTCTGGAGAATTCTCTTGTTCTTTTATTTGGGGCTTGTTTTTTTTTTCTTTCCCATTTTGGCTCCCTGTTTGGGTTTGTTCCTATGTATTAGGTAGATCTGCTACAACCCTCAGCTTTTGGAGGGTCTCTGGTTCAGGCCAGTGTCAGACACTGTGACTGGCTCCGAGTACCCTGTTTGGAGCTATCAGCACTTCACACCTTGTGGCTCCCTCTGCTGGGGCTGGGTGCCTTTGGAAAAAAACAAGATGTGCACCAAGGTCTGCTTTTCCTACCCTCCGGTCCAGAAGCAGATCAGGCAAAGACTCAAAGCACCCAGAGATCCACCTCTGCCAGCAGGCTGATGGTTATTCTCAGTCTCTTAATGAGTCACAGGCTGTAGACCACAGCAGGGAGTAAATTCCACAGGGTGGTGCCAGAGGTTTTCCAATGGGTGGGACAATTGCTTCCCCCCAGGCACAAGCTGCCTGGATGGGAAATGGCTGCCTGAGAAAGATGTCCTCTGCAGTATTGGAGAATGAGTCAGCACAGGGTCCCAGGTCTCTCCCTCCAAGCTCTATCCCCTGGTCCCCCAACCCTGGATTCTCCTCACACCTCTAGTCCACTCTGCCCTTTAAGAGATGCCTGCATTTCCAGCCACCTCTCCCTGGCAGACAGCACACTGCTGCTTTTCAAAGGCAGATGTTACGTGGGCACCTTTCTCAGTTCTGGGCTGGGGAGTCCAGCTTAGGCTTTAGACCCAGACTTCTCAGTGGCAACCCCCCACAGCTGAGATAACCCTCCAGAACTCCATTGGTTCCTGGGGATGCTCAGAAAGCCCTCTCACGCCTTCGCACTTCCTACCAGTCTCTATGTGGTCTCCATTTTATGTTCTTGGTTATAAGGTTTCTCTCCAGCTAGTCTTCAGTTGGCTATTCAGGATGATTTTTCCATATTTTAGTTGTAATTCTAGTTTGGTCCTGAGGAAATGTCAGTGTAGCTTCCACTTAATCCACTTCCATCTTGGAATCACTTTTTTAAAAAAAGTTATTTATTTTAGAGAGAGGAAGGAGAGGGAGGGAGGGAGAGAGAGAGAGTGAGAGAGAAACATGGATCAGTTGTGTCCTGCAAGCCCCCTATTGGGGATTGACCTTGAAACCAGTGCTCTGATTGGAAATTGAACTGGCAACCTTTTGGGGCATGGAACGACACTCAACCAACTGTGCCACACCAGCTGGGCTCCTTGTGGTAGTTTAAAAATTATTGATTGATTTAGATAAAGAGAAGAAGGGAGAGAGAGAGAGAAACATCAATTTGTTCTTCCACTTATTTATGCATTCAATGGTTCCTTCTTGTATGTGTCCTGACTGAGGATTGAACTCACAGACTTAGTGTATCAGCATGATGCTCTAACCAAATGAGCTATCCAGGGCCCTCGGGTTTTTTTATTGTTTGTTTGCATTTTTGTTAATTCTCACCCAAGGATGTTTTTCCATTGAATTTTAGAGAGAGGGAAAGACAGAGAGAAACATTGATGTGAGAGAAACACATTGATTGGTTGACACCTGCATGCACCCCGACCAGAGCCCAGACTGGAGAGGAGCCTGCAACCAAGGTATGTGCCCTTGACCAGAATTGAACCTGGGACCCTTTGGTCCACAGTCTGACACTCTATCCATTGAGCCAAACCAGCTAGGGCCCCGTTGGGGTTTTGATGTACGTTTCCCTAATGACTACTTATGCTCACTATCTATCTTCATGTATTTTCTTTAGGGAAATGTTTATTCAACTCCTTTGCCCATTTCTTAATTGGGTTATTTGACATACACTCATTTATATTCTAACTTACAAGTCTCATCAAATATATGATTTGTAAATATTTTCTCTCATTCTGTGGGTGTTACTGTATTAAGCTGCTGATTTGAAGTAATTTGTTTTACAGAAGTAGGTAACTGATGCATTCAGTATGTGCATTTCTTACTTCAAAGCAGTTCCATCCATGCTATAAAAAATGTAAGATTTCATTCTCTTTTGTGGCTGAGTAATATTCTATTGTATGAATGTACCACTGCTTTTTCATCCACTTGTCTATTGAGGGGCACTTGGGTTCCTTCCATATCTTGGCTATTGTGAATAATGAGAGCAGCATCATTTTAAAGGAGACGATATATACGTCTAACACACTAGACCAAGGTGTATGGGCGGGAGCAGCATGGGGAACAGAAGGGAAAGAGTGGCCTTGTCCGGCCAGCATGCCTCGGTGGTTGAGTGTTGACCTATCATGGTTTGATTCCCAGTCAGGGCACATGACTGGGCTTGATCTCTATTAGGGGGTGTGCAGGAGGCAGTTGGTCAATGATTCTCTCTCTTCATGGATGTGTCTAGCCCTCTTCCTTCCTCTCTCTGAAATCCATAAAAACATTTATTTTTTAAAGAGTGGCCTTGCATGAATGTAGTGTGTCCTGAACTCAGGTGTGTGATCAGTTCAGCTGTCAGCACCTGAGGCCCTGAGCACAGCCCCAGAAGCAAGGTCTTGCGCTAATGGAACTGACATTTAGTACCTGCATTGGGGTGGGCTAAGCTGCTATGATAGCCTCCGAATGGACTGGCTTACCGTAATGGCACACCAGGTGTTTTCTTCCCCTTCTCACTCATGCACTGTCAGGTTGAGCCAGTAGGGATTGGGGGATACTCTAGCCCGCAGTCAGTTAGGGAGGAGGCGGATGCCAATGTTAACGTGGTCTCCAGCGCTGCTTTGGGTATTGCCATTTGAGTGAGTTGAGCAGAGCTTGGAGGATGCGTGGCAGACGTGATGGAACAGCTCTAGAAGGGGCACACACTCCCATTCACCTTCTGTTGGCTGGAACTTAGTTGCATGGCTGCCCCTTAATTCAGGGGAGCAGGAGAAATGTAACGCGCACTCAGGAAGAAGGGAGGTGTGGGTGTGGTTGGACAGCTGCTGTCTCTGCTGCAGAGTCACTTAGATTCCTGAAGTAAGGCTGTCCCCCAGCCAGGAGACAGACCTGGACTTTGAAATAACTTTTAGATCTGAAAGTCTCAAACGTACTCCATTTTCTAACTGGAGATGCTTCGCTGGAGTCCACCAAGTCAGGGCTGTCTCATCCCTAACTGGCAGTGGCCGTCAGAGGGGAGTCAGGCAGAGAGATGAGGGTAAGACTGGACTTGTGTCTAGAAGCAGCATTTGTGAGATGGAGGTGCTTTTAGGGAGGAAACAGCTCAGAAAAGAAATGTTAAGGTTCTACGTTCGCTTGCAGCGGAGTTGGGACGAAAACCCAGTGTCTTGCCCTTTGACTCCTTGCTGTAAACTTTAAAAATGGCTCAAGATTACAACATGAGTGGTGAAACTGGT
This sequence comes from Murina feae, assembly GCA_004026665.1. NCBI lineage: Eukaryota > Metazoa > Chordata > Mammalia > Chiroptera > Vespertilionidae > Murina > Murina feae. The sequence goes on from PVJC01044032.1 coordinate 8,953, forward strand.
GAAACAGAATAAAGTCCGGAGTTCAGTTGATAGAAATATGCGATGTTAATCTTTTAGTTTTGATAAATGTACCCTAGTTATGTAAGATGTTAACAGACATGGGATTTGGGTGACGAGCAATGAAACTGTCGGTGAAGCTGAGCCCGGGCCTGGAGGAGGCCGTGCCCGGGCCGGGGAGTAGCTGTCTGAAGAACTGGTTCGAATGTGAGTTGTTAGGAGATATGTGTCCTGAACTGTGCATTTTTGCACAGATTACTAGATCTGTTTCTTTCTCCTGGTTTCTTTGGAGTTTTGGGTCCCGTTGTTGGCATCAGTACTTGGGGAGCGGGCTTTCAGGCAGTGGGCTTGGCCTGCAAAATAGGTGGAGAGATCCGCGCCAGGCTGGAGCGGTGTCGTAGCTCTCCCATGGCACGCTGTCCTTGCCACGCGCCTGACTGTGTCTGGGAGTGACCCAGTCTCCGCCGTACCTGTTGGCCGTTGACCAGCAGAGACTTTGTGGTTGCCTCAGGTTTGATGCTGTTGACCTTGGGCTCGCGCAGGTCCACCCTTTCAGAAAACAGGGCAGTAGGAGTCCTGGTGGTGGCACGGTCCTCAGCTGGTGCCGTGGACCCACACCCTTGGGAGGAGACAGAGCAGGCAGTGGGAGAGGAGTAAACCTCCATCCCTGACATTACCTTCAGCACCCTGTCAGCCAAGGACTTATAGGCACAGGGGACTTGAGCTTGTAAGCAGGGCCGTTTTCTCTCCTGTCTTCTTTTGGCGGGAGAGAAAACATTTGTGCAAAGAGGTGAACTTGCTCAGAATCGCTCTGAGTTGGAAAAGAGCCAGGATTTGAACATCAGACTCCTCTCCCTGCAGTTCCCCCACAGCCATACTCGCCCTGGTAGCAGGACGAGCAGTGAGGGGAGAGCCCACGGCACCTCTCACCGGCCTCTCCTGGCCTCTGCAGTGCGGTTTCCATGGTGTAACGGGCTGAGTTCTGCAGCCCTCGAAGAGTTGCTTGCTGGGCTTCCAATTTGGAACCTGGCCTTCAAGACCTTGAGTGTGCTGGATGGGCCCTTAGCCTTGACACTTTTTTGTTGTTTGTTTGTTTGTTAATCCTTACTGATATTTTTTCTATTGATTTTTAAAGAGTTTGGAAGGGAGGGAGAGATAGGGAGAGAGAAATATCAATGTGAGAGAGGCACATCGATTGGTTGCCCCCTACGTGAGCCTCAACAGGGTCTGGGGATTGAGCCTGCAACCGAGGTACGTGCCATTAACTGGAATAGAACCCTGGACCCTTCAGTCCACAGGGCGATGCTCTAACCACTGAGCAACTGGCTAGGGCATTTGACTCTTTTACCAGGGATTTGGGAGGAGGTAATCCAGCTGGGAAGAGGAATGAATACACGTCAGGGGAAATAATAATAATGATTTTTAATTGCTGTTTTTTTGTTATGTACTTTCCATGTGTCAAACATACATCAGTTGCTTAGTACTCACCTCTGTGGTCAGGGAGGCATCAGTCTGTAAGTGGCCACAGATTTGAGGAAGCCAAATTTCCAGATTTCCCCAGAAAAGTGGGGTAGGGGTGTCCTGGCAGGGTACATTCTCTCTCTTGTGCCCCGCCCCCACCATTTGGGTGGAGAGAGTTGCCAGGACCCTCATCCTGATGGCTTCTTGGCAGAGAGAGCTTGGGCACTTTACCCTGCTACCGTGTCTCCACCTAAGTTGGCGGTGTCCTTCCCACTCAGGTGGACATGTGCTTTGGCCTGCTCAGCGGGCCTTACGGCTGCGCAGTGGCTGCCAGCCAGGGGCAGTGTCCCGCACGATCTGGATATATCTGCAGCATGAAGTAAAAATGTTTCTGTAAGTGGGCCTCTCCCTGAGAAGCCACTCGGGCGCTGTGCTACCTGCATGCTTGCTTTGCCTTTCATTTGTGTATCTGCCTAGACTAGACAGTGTATTTAGGTGATTTCAAATAGAAATTTTTTCCCTGAAAATGAAATTTTAATTTATTTTATCTTGGTTTTTTTTTTCCCCATACTCCCCAGCAGTCCTACTAAGACCCAGCAGAGAGGGTGTGAGCCCCTTAGCCAGAGGCCAGCGACGGAGAGCTTTTCCCAAGCCCCCTGCGAGGCAGCCAGCAGCCGCGGGCCTAGAGAGTGTGGGCTTGCCAAGCAGGAGCTCGGGCGTGTGTTTGCTGGGGAGACGAGTCTGTCCCTGGTCATTTAGCCTCGGGTGGCTGTTCCTCTGCTTTGGACTGGGACTGTGGCTTCTGCACGGTATGTGTAACCTTGTGCACATATGCCTGGCTTTGGGTTGGCGCTGGGCCTTCTCGCTGTTCAGTAGTCAGGGATGTAGAAAGCCATTCTGAGCCCCAAGGGAGAGGTTTGGAAAGGGGGGCCAGGATAAGGACAGGCAGGTGGAGTGCCTGACTCTGGTTCCCTGGCAGAACCTGGTCCCAGCTTGTCTCCTGGGGAGGCGGGAGCAAGAGGCCAGCCCCGTTGAGAACAGCATACAGGCTGTGATGCGAGCTTAGGCGAGGAGAGGACTAAGTAACCTGAACTGGACAAAGCCGGGATTCTCACACAATTATCCTTGGTTCTGCTACCTTCTGTGCTCCGCCTCTGAAATGGGTGGAGAGCTGTGCTGAGGTTATTACCTCGGGCCCTCCGGCCCCTCCCCCAGGCTACCCTGCTGTTTGCCATCCTGGCCACTCCTGTTGGGGACAGCTGGTTGAGGACCTGACTCCACCGTGGTGCTGGACAGTCACCCTGATGCGGCAGTGCACTCCATGTAGCCCTGACACTCCACTGGTGCTGTTTTTCTGCCCTGAATGTGAACTGGGAGCATGGGCTGACCGAGAGGCGGGTCTGGAAGGAAATGTGATGAGCGGTGGTCACCTGAGGGAGTAGGAACGGGTGCAGAGGGCCACCTCAGCGGGGAAATCATGAGGTTAAAGGTGCTTGGCGGCCATGGCCTCGGCTCCTGTATGGCAGCTGTGCTCCACTGAGCCTCATAGAACAGGAACAGACCCCAAATATGTCAGCACTGCCTCTTCCCCCCTCTGCCCTCATGGTGTCTCCCCAAAACCAGAACTAAAGAGTCCTTAGTGTGGAACCCCGAATGGTCTGCCAGTTCCTTCTGGATCACCTGAGCTCTGAAAGCCGGGACTGCGGGGCCGACAGCTGGGAGGGGGTAGGTGGCACGGTGCCTCCCAGAGGGCCCTGGATTACCATGGGGCCTGAAGGGCTCTTGAGGAGCGAGGGCCCAGGCCTTGCTGCTTGTTTTCTCCCGGCTTGTGGTTCCCTCCCCTGGGGTCCTCCTGGGGGACAGCAGTGCCCTGCTGGGTTGGGAACAGAAGGAAGGTCCTGCTTCCCGGCGAGTGCTCCTGCCCTGTCCCGTTGCCCCGGCTCACGCTGTCCCCTGCAGGGAGGGCTTCTCACAATGTGGGGGGACGGTCTCCCTGTTGTGCTGGAGGGGTGCCAGGAGACTGAGTGCTGTGGCTTGGGGGTTGCATAGAGTGGGCCCCTGCTGCTCCTCCCCAGAGTGGGACGCTCACTTGCCCCTTTATTAGGGGGTCCTTCTTGATGCCCCTCCTCAACGGGGAAAGCAGTGGGGGCAGAGGAGAGGTCATCGAAAATTAGACAGGTGCCCCCTTCTAGCAAGTTAACGTCTCCGAGCCAGGATTCTTACACAGTGTGAGCCACCCTTCCCTTAGCTGCAGAGTCAGGCTGATGCATCCCTTCCTGTGTCACTGGGAGGGTTTGGAATACAGGATCTACATGGTGTCTGCATGTAGTAGGTGCTGAATAAATAGTACCTTCTCTTAAATGTTAACATTGAGATAAGTCAAGAGCGTGTCTTTTGCATCCATGACAGGTGTCCCTGCTGATTCCACCGTCTCACCTGATCTGACCTGCCGGGCAGGTTGTCCGACTGTGGAGACAGTGTCTCTGGCCGCAGGGACTCTCTGAAGGGCAGACTGTGGGCGGGACCTTCTGTCCCCAGGAAGATGGGGTCTGGAGCAGCAGGAGGAGTAGTGATTGGCCTATTCCAGTGACTCTAACCATCCATCTCCTAGCAGCCCATTCACCTCACTAAGGGGCTCCATGGGGCAGGGCTGGTGCTGCTAGTGTCCAGGCAGAATCCAAACTGAGTTTATTTAGATCAATAAGAACTGGGGGGGTAGGGGGTGGTGGTGGAGGGGGCGGTCAGGAGGCTGTCTATGAATTTCAGGTCTCCTTTTTTTTTTTTTGCCTTAAAAGTAGCTGTGGTTATGGGTAGTGGCGGACTCACTGATAGAAGGGCCAGGCTCCGAGAAGGGTCTGCTCTTCCCCAGGGCTCGGGCAGCTGCTGGTGTCTGCGTCCTAAGTGACGGAGGAGCTGGCTGTAGGAGCAGAAGGGTTAGAGCCTCAGGGTTTTGTTCCCTCCTGCTTCAGAAGCCACCAGGACCCCCCCCCCCACACACACACACACCCCACCCAGGACCTGTGGGAGCCCCTCCAGTTCCGCAGGGAGAGGGAGGAAGGCTGCCCTCCTGCTCTGGCCAAACAGATTCAGCATCTGAGGTTTAAGGGCAGACACCGCGGGGTTGCCAGCTGCCTTTTGGAAGCAGCTTTTTGGCTGATGAAGAAAGAACAGTTTTGATTTTGGTCGCGGGTGTAAAGTGGAGGAGTCAGGGTAGATGTGGAGCCTGTGGGAGGGAGGAGCTCTGAGGGCCATCGCACTTGCAGGAGGTTTGGCAGGATGCAGCTAGTGGGAGGGGCGATGAGAACCCTCGGGAGGACCGCCCTTGAACCATTGCCCTTGAACCCCTGAGGGCCAAGCTCCCCTGATCTGCAGCAGAACCCAGGATAGGAAGTTTCCTGGGTCCTCTGCCTGCCAGCCTGCATTATTGGGACAGAAGCAGAGAAACCAGCTCTGGGGACAGGCAGGAGGGTGAGAACTGGGTACCATGCAGGAAGTGACTAGAGGACACTCCCCCGCAGTCACGGCCCATGGAGATGGCTGAAGGTGGGCACTGTGGCCCACTGGCTCTCTGGGTCGCACTGACAGCAACGGCTCAGCCCTGTCCTCTGTCCCCCAGCCCACTGAGCCCCTGTGCTTTCATATGTTGGCATTGGGTCTGGGTCTGGGATTAGGTTGCCGTGGTCCTCAGTGAATGTCAGAGATACTGCCCTGGGAGAGGGGCGAGGTGGATGGAGGCAGCTTGTCCCTGAGGCAGATCTGTGACCAGCAGCTAGGGGAGGGGGACCAGCAGCTAGGGGAGGGGGACCAGCAGCTAGGGGAGGGGGACCAGCAGCTAGGGGAGAGGGACCAGCAGCTAGGGGAGGGGGACC
>PVJC01044034.1:0-14277 GCA_004026665.1 Murina feae
CTGAAATTGTTCTTCTTAAGGGAGCAGTACTGCAGTTACATTTTTGAGAGCAGAGAAAGATTTATATAAACCTATGTTTTATTTCATTTAAAAAGGTTGAAAATGCTTGTTTAAATTCAATATAACAAAGGGAGTTGTGTGGGAATTCTCTTCCTTTTTTGATGTCTCACCAAAGAGAAAATGTGCTGTTAGATAAAATGTATCAAGTAGTGGAGGGAGCCCTAGATTATTACAGCCACCCTCTTCAAAGTTACGTAGTTTTATCAATTAGCATTTTTTCTTAAAAAATCTTAAAATAAATAGAAACAACAACAAAAAATCTTGTGGTGTGCTGTATGTGTGCTGAGGAGAGTATAGCAACTCAGTCCTAAATGAGACCTCATATGCTTTTTCTGAGCACACTTTGGTCACTTAGCTTCTGTTGCATATCTTTTTTGTGTGTGTGTCCAATGTTGTAGTCATGAATCTGGAAAAAAAAAGATAAGCATCTTTTTTTCTGAAGGCTCTAGCAGTCACTGTGAACCAAAAGTGAACAAATACATCTTCTGTTGGTAAGCACAGGAAAAAATAAGCATCTATAATATAAAAGTGTAATATGCTGACTAGACCGGACATGCTTCTGGACGAAGCTGGGGCTGTGAGGGAAGCCCGGGTCCCAGGTGCCAGAGGGAAGCCAGTGCCGGCAGCCGGGGGAAAGAATGCCTACTCTTGCATAAATTTCATGCAAGAATTTCTTGCATGAATCAGGTCTCTAGTCATGAGTATAATAAGATTCAGAATGAAAATGTGTTACATTTTTTTTTAACCTTTGAACATAATTCCATGTGCTAAATGTAGTCTGGCTTATAGATGTATTTTGTTGGCTATCTGGATGTTTAAATAAAAATCTGTTTGTTGCCAACATTTAAAACCTGCAAGAGTTTCATAAAAATTTGTGTTTTTCGCCTTCTTGAAATTGGAAGGTCGAACACGGGGCCTGCATTCTACATGGCGCCTTTTGCCTGGAACAGAGTAGGCTGCCCTGGTTAAATGAGCATGCATTCTCAGGTGAGCACGCACTCCCGTATGGCCTCCTTCATCCATTTATGTTTCCTGTCAGTTCTCTGTCAGCATTTGAGTTTGCAATTCCTATATTAAAGAATGATAATTGTCAGTGGAGTTAATGTGGGAAAATGGGAACTCTTAGGAGTATAATCTAATAACTGCAAAACTGAAAATGTACAGGTTTATTTTTGCAGGTTTAGCAGTTTAAAATTTAAAATTGCAGAGTTAGTTCATAAATATTCATAGGTATCTATATATATATAAAAGCCTAAGCAACCATTGCAACTGGTTGACCCATCACTATGATGCGCACTGACCACCAAGGGGCAGATGCTCAATATTGCAGCTGCCCATCCCCACTTCCTGTGGTCAGTGTGCTCCCACAGCCAACCTCCCACAGCCGGCCAACTTCCCGTGGTCCCTCCTTATGGCTGGCTGCCCCAGTGGGCCCCAAATTGCCGGCCAGGCTGAGGGACCCCACCTGTGCATGAACTCGTGCACCAGGCCTCTAGTTTATAAGTATTCATAGGTATTCTATAAGAAATGACAGATATGCAAAAAGTATATTCACAGGTATTCCTTTCAGCATTCAATAGCAAAAAGATTAGAAACGGCTCTGAAGTTTAAAAGGGGACTAATTAAATGGATTGTGGTTAGTCATGCAATGGAATACTGTGGAATCATTAAGAATTGTTAAGAATCATTGAGAATTATTTAGCCTGGAAGAAGATACACTGAATTATTTATTAGTAGTATCTTTGGGTGGATGGGATTGTAGGGTATTTTTTTATTATTCCTACATTTTATTTTTCAACAAGGCTCTTGTATTAAGAAAAGGTATAGTATGTTTAAGATAAAAAATCTCTGGTTCTCATTTCAGCTACCAAGCTTTCAAGGCAGTTCTGCCAAATTGAACCACCCGGGCTCCAGCTTCCCACTTAGATCAAGATTTTACATTCAGAATTCTCGTTCCTTGAAATTGCTCTAAGGAAGGGGAATCAGTGTCTTCAAGTAGCAGGAACCATCTTGAAGCTCAAGAACCAGGGTAAAAGCCTAGAGTAGCATTTTCAGGCATCTGCTTGCAGCTCTGCCTCCATTCATAATCAGGTTATCAGAATTGGCCTCCTTTATTGTCCGGCTTTACACTGTGGTACTATTGAGAATGGTGGGAGGCTTAGTAGCTTCTCATATGAATTGTACTCTACTGGCAGTTGCAGGGTTACATTGCTAAAAGTGACCCTAATGGGAAGGTAGCATGGTACAGTGGAAAAATGAGTGAGTTTGCATCTTTGCCATTTCCTTGCTGGTCATAAGGTATTATCATTTTAAAAATTGAACCAGCCTGGCAATCCAAGATGTATTATAATTTGTATATATTGCCAATTAAACTTGGTAATTTTTTTGTGTGGATTTTTGTGATTATGTTCATAAGAGTCAAGGCATATTTTCTTTTTTAAAAAATATATTTTGTTTATTTTTGACAGAGAGGAAGGGAGAGAGATAGAGAGTTAGAAACATTGATGAGAGAGAAACATTGATCAGCTGCCTCCTGCACACCAAGGTGCATGCGCTTGAGCAGAACCGAACCCAGGACCCTTGAATCCGCAGGTCGACACTCTATCCACTGAATCAAACCAGTTAGGGCAAGGCATATTTTCTTAACTTATGTGCCATACTACCTCCAAAAGATTTTTATTTTTATTTAACTCATTATTTTGGACACATTTCTTTTTATGTTATTTGTGTGAACCTATGTTAGTTTTTTTTTAAACTAACTTTCTGGACAGGTTTCAGAGCTCTCCTACTTAAAGCTTGAAGTCTCCATCTAGTGGTATCTTTTGAAAGCACAGAGGTGAGAACCTGTGATAATACATTGGCATTTAGTCCACTAGGTGGCAACAGACCCTAACTGAAGAGCCAAGAGCAAGGACTAAAAAATGTAAGAAAACAATGCTTGTATGGTAAAACTCATAATTAAACAACAGAAAACCAAGATTTTCTGAAAAATAATACTGCTAGGCCTCAAAATCTGATGAAAGAATGAACCTTTAGCTCATTCTAAGAGCATGTATGAAAACTCTAAAAATATGGGACCCTGGCTAGGTAACTAAGGGTTACTTATAGTGTTTATCCTTATATGTAAAGGTTGTGGGTTTGATCCCGTGTCAGGGGCACATACAAGCATCAACCCATGAGTACATAAATAAATAGAACAACAAATATCGTTCTCTCCCCCCATCCTTTTCATCATCTCTCTCAAATCAGTCCCCCCCCCCCCCCCCCCCCAAATATATAGCCCTAGCTGGTTTGGCTCAGTGTATAGAGCATCGGCATGTGGACTCAAGGGTCCCAGGTTCGATTCCAGTCAAGGGCATATGCCCGGGTTGAGGGCTTGGTCCCTAGTAGGGGGCGTGCAGGAGGCAGCAAATCAATGATTCTCTCTCATCACGATGTTTCTCTCTCTTTTCCTCTCCCTTCCTCTCTGAAAGCAGTATACACACACAGACACACACACACACACTGCCTGCCTGCCTGCCTGCCTGCCTGCCTGCCTTTGCCCCTCAAACTTCAGAATCTTGACTTACTCAGTGGCTCTCCAGTCACATTTCTTTGACTCTGGTATAGTTCAGTTCATATTTGAAGCAACATAAACATTTCAAAGTCTAATTACTATAAATTTTAAAAATAAGGATACTATTGAGGTAATACCTATCATTATACACAGTATGTATCAAACTAATTTGAAAATGATGTTGTTGATTGAGTCATAATTGGAGATTAAAAAGCAAGAATACAACAATTGAAAGCTGTCGTTAATTCCCCCAGCAGTTCTGATAATTACAAGATTTTCAACCGATTTTAAGTTTGTACTTGCAATAGGATATTTGCAACATTACCACCCATTTTGTAGTAGCCAGTCTTCTTAGTATAATATGAAAGAGTCTCTTATTAATTTTAGTTGAATTTTAGGGGTTAGATTTATACTTAGTTGGATTTTATAAGTAGTTAACAAACTACTTACAAGTAGCCTTTATTTATAAGTAGAAATGAATTGAACATCAGTCACTTATAAGATGGAGATGAATGGTGGATTAATTCTTTACATTTGAGAATCTTTTGGGTAAAAGATTGGGAAGGAGGAGAGGTAGAAAAATAGCTACAGGCTTAGTGTAACGAGCCTTTGAAACCTAGATGTGAAATAGAAAAGGGTGTTTTTTGGTGACTTAATCTCACCATTCTGGGTATATGTGTGTAGGTAGAGATATTTATAATAATAGCTCCAAAACGGTTGATAGAATTGCTACTCATTATGTGGTCAGTTCTGTTGACAGAAATAATAGTTATGTGAATCTAACACCTAATTGTTTTTCTTGTGTTGAATGGAGTAGACTTATGTAATTGAAAAGGAAATAAAATCCTTTGTGTAAAGATTTTGTGCTGGGACTTTTGTTGATTTGTTGTGTCTAGATTGTTTAGCATCTTAGTTGTCCAGGATTCTGTCAGCATAACTAAGATGCAATAAGCCAAGCCATAAACATGATTTTTATCGAAATAATCTTAGTTGTGAGATTTACTTCCTGTTCCTTTCTCTGTCTCTGTCTCTCTGAGAGGTTTTGTTAGACAGAAACTTAAAATTAAAAAAGCCTTAGTCTCCCCTGATTGGTTTGGCTCAGTGGATAGAGCATCGGCCTGCGGACTCAAGGGTCCCAGGTTTGATTCCAGTCAAGGGCATGTACCTTGGTTGTAGGCACATCCCCAGTGTGGGGTGTGCAGGAGGCAGCTGATCGATGTTTCTCTGTCATCGATGTTTCTAATTCTCTATCCCTCTCCCTTCCTCTCTGTAAAAAAATCAATAAAAATACATAAAAAAAATGCCTTAGTCACCCTTTCCTAATAGTCATGATAATTTTGGTAATTATCTTTCACCAAAAATATATTACATTCTCTTCATTTAAGTTTGATTAATGTGAATTCTGATATTAGTTTCAACCTCTGACCTTTGTTTTCTCTTTTGAAACAAGGATAAAAAATATCACCAAGCAAACATCTTGTGTCATTGGTAAATTAGTGAAAATGGTCCTACAAATGCAGATGAAAGATTAAAGAGTCATTTTCAAAGCTTCAAAAATACAATGGGGAAAAAAAGTACAATGGGAATAGAAACACTTGGGAGAAATAGATTTGGATTGAGAGTTGTTATGGCTGCTCACAGGTTAGTAATATAGTGCTCTCATGTGTAAAGAATACCACTGGCAGGAATTACTGTTGATTAGTCTTTTTGACATGGTTGCTATGATCTATATTCTAAATTATTAGTGATGTAATTAGTGATATGATTGTTACCTAATGTTCAGAATTATAAGTTTAACCAACGTTATACAGAAAAGAACTACCTTTATTGGGGTTTGTTGTGTGTCAGGTGCTTTTCCAAATATTTTATTCTCACCCAATATAATTCCCATCACAACCTTATCAAGTATGTGTTGATTTCCAGGTGAGAAACTAAGGCTCAAGGTTAAAACTATACTGCCTCTCATTTCCCTGTTTATAATAGTCAAAGAAAACTTAAGAGCTTTGAGAATCTGATCTAGTCTTAGAGGCTTGTAAAAAAATATATGGGTTAAACACAAGAAGCTGTAGAGTGAAGAAGTAACTGGTCTAAATAGAGAGTGAGTTAAGCAAAGCTGGTGCTTTCCTGGTGACTCACCTTCATATATTTCTTTGCTTCTGTATCTATGATGGAAAATGGATAGCTTACTCTGTCCTTCTTTGTCATGTCTTTCCAGTGCCCATGCTCAACACAGACTAACCGAAGCATTTGTGTTCAAATTCTCAATGCTCAGCAAAGAGGATAAGCCTAGTTTTGGTGAGGTGTCCCTTTCTACTATCCCTGCAGCTATGTTTTCTACAGGTCCCCTTTCTTTTTTCTTTTTTTCAAAAAATATATTTTATTGATTTTTTACAGATAGGAAGAGAGAGGGATAGAGTTAGAAACATCAATGAGAGAGAAACGTTGATCAGCTGCCTCCTGCACAACCCCCACTGGGGACGTGCCCGCAACTGAGGTACATGTCCTTGACTGGAATCGAACCTGGGACCTTTCAGTCTGCAGGCTGACACTCTATCCATTGAGCCAAATCAGTGAGGGCTATATAGTTTACTAGGGGCCTGGTGCACAAAAATTTGTGCACTCGGGGGGTGGGGGTCCCTCAGCCCGGCCTGTGCCCTCTTGCAGTCTGGGACATCTCCAGGGAGGGGGATATCCACCTGCTAGCATGCCTGGCCAGCCTGGGTGAGGGACTCAGGGCCATTTTCAGGCTGCCCACAGCCCCTTCAGGGTTTGTGCACTGGGGGTGTAGGAGGGCTGGTGAGTACAGGCCTGGACATTTCCCACTGGAGGGCCCACGATTGCACATGCCTGGTGGGCCCCCACCGCTGAGGGGACACACCTGGTGCAGAGCTGGGTGGCAAGCCAGGGGCAGACGCTGGTGCAGGATCCCTTGGTGGGGCCCTGCTGCTGAGCAAACACACCCGGGGTGGAGCCAGGCAGCGGACTGGCTTCGGATTCTTCGCACTGTGTGCAGCAGACGCCTCCGCACGCCCTGTGGAGGCCCCTGGGGGGCGGATGAAGGTAGCAGACCCTGGACGGGTGGTCCCGCACACCCCCGAGGAAGCCCCCGGAGCAGAGCCAGGCAGCAGACTCAGGACAGGCATTCCTGGACACCCCACAGAGTCCCCCGGGGCGGAGCCAGGCAGCTGACCCAGGACAGGCACTCCTGGACGCCCCAAGGAGGCCCCCGGGGGGCAATCCAGGCAGCAGACACAGAACGGCTGCTCTTGCATGCCCCCCCAGAGGCCCCCGCACTCCTGCATGACCCGGGGAGGCACCCAGGGGGCAGAGCCAGGCAGTGGACCCAGGATCGCTGCTCCTGCAAGCCCCATGAAGGACCCGATCTCCCGCACGCCTGGTGGAGGCCCCCGGGGGGCGGAGCCAGGCAGTGCACCTGGAACGGGCGCTCCTGGATGCCCCGAGGAGGCTCCAGGCCAGACTCCCCCCCCCTCCGCCCCCCACTGAGCTGACACACCTGGCAAAGCTATGCCGGCCTCGGAGGCTCCCAGTGCAGAGCCACCCTGCCAGCCTCCATCCTGGCTGGGTTAATTTGCATACAGCCACTCTGATTGGCTGGTGGGTGTGGCTGTGAGCAGAGGCTCAGCCAGCCTAGGCAGGCAGTTGCAACAGAAGCCTCTGGTTTGCTCTAGCTCCGTAGCTGCTGGCCTCCATCTTGGCTAGGTTAATTTGCATACAGCTGCTCTGATTGACTGGTGGGCGTGGCTTAGGTGTCTCGGGTAATGGTCAGTTTGCATATTACTCTTTTATTATATTAGATTCTTATAAAATGTCATTTCTGTAACAAAAGAACATCTTTAAAGAAAGGGAAAATAAAGGTACCAGGCATTCAAAGATACTTTGAATGATACTTTGCAATTCTGAAAATGTCAAATATCCCATTTTATAATAGTATATGTTAATTCTTTCATATCAGAACCAAAGAGAGCAAGAGAGACGTTAGCCAGTATATTGGATACAGCGGCAGCCCCTACCCAGCAAGGAGCTGATGAACTCTGCACATGCCTTTGTTTTCCTTGGGTTGCTTGGTCCGCAGTTTGCATTCATTGATCAGTGAGTTGATTCAGACTCAAACCCACCGACAGCAATGAATGTTGAGTGCAGCCATCAGTGTTTCCTTTGTTGGAGTTGCCTTGGCTCTCCCCGACTCCTGGCTTTTCTTTTCCACACTGGTTCTTTGAGGTCTGTGTCTGCCTCTCTCAGTAACTAACCATTGAGGAGTCACATAATTATTGATAACATTGACAGTAGAGCTGGAAGGTTCTGAAAGATGGGGAAACTATGGTTCAGAGAAGAGAAGGGGCTCCCGGAGAAGCTAGCAAGTGGCCCTATGATCACACATGCAGTGCTTGCTTTACTGGGAGGTGTAAATAAGAGTTGAGACCTAGTTCTTCCTCTCTCTTTAGAACTGAGAATGCTTTTCAAGTTAAATTAGCACAGGTTATGTTTTGGATAAAATAATAATAATAGGTTTCATATATAGAGCATTTTGCTGTGTTCTAGGAATGGTATAAAGCACCTTATGTATTATCTCATTGAATCTCAAAACTCTGAGGATAGGTATTCTTATTTTCCCCATTTAAAAAAATATATATTTTATTGATTTTTTACAGAGAGGAAGGGAGAGGGATAGAGAGTTAGAAACATTAATGAGAGAGAAACATTGATCAGCTGCCTCCTGCACCCCCCCCCGCCCCCCCGGGGATGTGCCCGCAACCAAGGTACATGCCCTTGACTGGAATTGAACCCAGGACCCTTCAGTCCGCAGGCCGACGCTCTATCCACTGAGCCAAGCCGGTTAGGGCTATTATCCCCATTTTATATATGAAAGCACTGAGACTCAGATATTTGTCCAGAGTCACACAGCTAGTTAGGGAGTTGAGCCAAGACACATTTCAGATCTTTCTGACTCCAGACTAGATTTTACTTGAATTTAACAAACATTTAAATAAGTATATATGTGGATGGAAATAGTGAGGCAGTAACTGCTTTCAAATAGCTCATATTCTAATGGGGCTGTCAAAACTTACCCACATTAACTATAATTGGAGGCAGAATGTGATAAGAACTGTGCAGACATTGGAAAGTTTTGTGCTGTTTTTGTTTATTAAATCCTCCCGTTTCCCCTAATGAAAAGTTTTGAGGGTATGTAGGAGAAATGAGTATAAAATACTTAAGTTTTGCTCCAAAATGAAATACATGTCTTTGGTTTTTTAAAAAAAATATATTCTATTGATTTTTTACAGAGAGGAAGGGAGAGGGATAGAGAGTCAGAAACATCGATGAGAGAGAAACATCGATCAGCTGCCTCCTGCACACTCCCCACTGGGGATGTGCCTGCAACCAAGGTACATGCCCTTGACCGGAATTGAACCTGGGACCCTTGAGTCCGCAGGCCGATGTTCTATCCACTGAGCAAAACCGGTTAGGGAAGAAATACGTTTTTTTTTTAATAAACGTTTTCTTGCTATGTTCTATTTCTAACCAGGATGGCATATTTCTAGGAGACATTTAAGTACATTAAGTATTATCACGGAGCTCTTCTCATCTTGTTGAAACGAAATATATATTTGTAAAAAACACAACAAAAAAAATAACGAAGAATAATGAGCAATAGAAACGGGAGCTTTTACAAAATTCATATTTGGGGTCAGGCATCGGGACTGTTTCTGGTGATCTAATTTGGCATATGAAGGTGCAGCCTGCTCTTTTGCTTCAAAAATATAATGTTGTCTGTAAGGAGCCCAAGGTACAGTCAACGGTCGGTGGTTTTTTCAAATCCCAAACTCACCGACAGCGTTGAATGTTCCTTGGAGTCCTCTGAAGGCTGGATCCTGGCCCTGGCAGCCCTTCAGCCTGTACCCACTGCTGATGTAGGCTCTCACATTCTTTTCAGGTTTTAAGTTGAGAGTATTTAAATTATGACATTGATTTGTGTACACCAGAGAGTTAAAGAACTTCAGGATTGTGAGATTATCGTATTTATACAAGCACACTTAGTTGGATGTTTGAGAAAATGGCTTTGAATGATACTTTGTAATTCTGAAAATGTCAAAATACTCCATTTTATAGTAGAATATGTTACTTATTAAAGGATGAAGGTAAAAAAGAACTTAACATAATTCAGTACCCTACCATGTGCTAAGATTTGTTTATTTTTATCTCATTAAATTCTCCACAACGCACTTTTATCTCATTAGAAAACTTAGAGAAATAAAGTGGGTTTCCCAAAGTTACATAGCCAAAAGCCAAGGTTACAATACTGGACTTTATGATTGCAAAGCTCACTGGTAATACTTCCTGCGCTCTTCCACCACAAACTTACTGTTGAATTCCTGGCGATAGAACCTTCTGTGAGAGTAAACATCCTCTTCTTGTTTGCCTGTAATAATAGTTGGTGGGTCTGTGGGTGAAATGTTTCATAAAGGAAGATGAAAAAAACTGATCTTCATACTTAGTAATCTCTCTAGCTGAGATCTGGGATTAGTAAGTTATCGCAGAGGTTAATAGTAGTTTGCAAGCTATTTTCCATATTGAAAAAACAAAAAAATGAACGAAAACCCCCACTACTTAATAGAAAGCCTGCATTTTGCAGTGAGTTCACAAGAGAAGGACTAAAATAAAATGTCAGGTGTCTGCTTTTGGAGATAGGGTATCAGTGTTTTGTAGATATACTGATTATTTTTATTGGCTATTGGTTGGGTCCTTGATGAAATATCTGGAAAATGAACTAATTATATGGAGCTCTTCAGAATGTAGGGTTTATCAGTGTAATAGGAGGGATCCTGGAGTACTCAGTAGAAAAGGGCTTACAGAACCACTGGCTGAATTGAGGTTAATCTTTAATCAGGGATAGTTACTGTATTTGCTTTAGGTTTAAATATTAACGGTTGATTGTTCTCAATTTTATTTTTAAAGTAGCCAAATGGTACATACTTCAAAAAATCAACCTCTGAGAATTTTGTTCGAATGTAAACTGTTTACATTCTGTATTAGTTTAATTGTCCCACTCTCTGTCAAAACACCAGTTAGCCGGCTTTGTTGAGTTCTCAGTGATAGGGCAGTAAATTATATACAAATGATAGAAAAAAAATCATGCAACTGTTACTGTGTAGTATTTAAAAACTCTTTACTGGGTTTATTTTAAATGGTCTTCCCCTTGGCTTGAAGAGAGCTAATGGTTTATACCATTTGGGTAAATCAGACTTTAAAAAGATACTAAATTCTGCTACATGAACCATTAGATATTTGCAAAATACCATTGCTTAAATTTATGGCATTCTATGAAGAACGCTTTTCATAGACTTGAAAAACTAGAGAAGAGTGAAAGGTAGGTTTCTAGAATGACATAAGGGTGTTTTCTATAATTAATTTTCATGGCAATAAAGCTTTCAGCATCCTCATTCCTTTAATTTGCTTTAAGTCCTTAATTTTATTCTTTATCATAAAGTGAGTTTAAGGTACATATTGCGTCTTTTTAAAAAAATATATATATTTTATTGATTTTTTTACAGAGAGGAGGGAAGAGGGATAGAGAGTTAGAAACATCGATGAGAGAGAAACATTGATCAGCTTCCCCCTACAACCACCCCCCCCTCACTGGGGATTTGCCTGCAACCAAGGCACATGCCCTTGACCGGAATTGAACCCGGGACCCTTCAGTCCGCAGGCTGACGCTCTATCCACTGAGCCAAACCGGTTAGGGCAATATTGTATCTTTTAAATGAGTTTGGCTATAGAGTTTATATACTCAATAGAAAGGTAAATTCAAAGGGTTAAAAAAGTTCAGGATTAAATTACCCTTATGAAAGCTATAGATTTAATAAATTAGTCCAATTATTTAGTTCTTTATTTAGAGGGTTTTGATTTTGCCAGAACTCACCATTCTGTCCTTTATCGTTTCACTTACCTCCTTTCTTTCCTTTTGCAGATGTGCTACAAAATATTGAAACCCACATTGCTCCAACTTGGAGATGTAGATGTTTTCATATTCCTCTTGAAGCCTCTTGATATACTTGAAACAAACAAACAAATAAACAAAAAAACAAGCATAAACTCAATTAAATAATGTATTTTAAGGGTTAGTAGCCTAGGAGTCACTGTCTTAGGTGACTTACTGCCCAGACACTTCCCAGGCACTTTGCAGGGAGCATCTCTGTAAGTGTTTAGGGAAATGCTGCTAGTCTTGATCACGAAGTTGTAAAGATGACAGCAACATGTCAGCATGAATTCATGTTCCTCTTAGAATACTAATAGTGTTCTTCTTCATTCCTTTACTAATTCAGCAGCAGAATCCTGAGAAATCTTTCTCTTACATACAGCCCTTGCCATTATGGAGTCCAGGTCTACCCAGGGAACTAGACATAGACCCATCTAATAACAAAGAGGATGATTGCTATGCTGGCGAAATGATATAACCCATATGTTAAAGATAACAGAGAAAAAAAGGGTTAATCCTGCGGAAAGGTACATCTAAGTGGTCACATTTGATCTGGGCCTTGAAGGTTTAATTGAATTTTCACTAGACACAGAAGGAAAGATATTCCAATAGAGGGAAAACTCTGCACAGGAATCTGTAGAGACAAGAAAGTTCAGGTAATGATGAGTAGTGAGATTAATCTCTCAGAGCTGCAGTGAAGATGCAGGACAAAATAGCACTTGTCTTTTTTTGAACCCAGTTATAAAAAGCTATTGAGGTTCTGTATATGAAAGTAGCATGCAGATATAATTGCTTGGTCTCACATTTCTCATTGCTATTGGTTCATATGTGCTACAGTAGAATAAATAAAGTGCCTTATGATAGATTTCTCCAAAGTGCATTCTTTTTTTTTTTAAATATATATTTTATTGATTTTTTTACGGAGAGGAAGAGAGAGGGTTAGAGAGTTAGAAACATCGATGAGAAACATTGATCAGCTGCCTCCTGCACACCTTTACTGGGGTACATGCCCTTGACCGGAATCGAACCTGGGACTCTTCAGTCCACAGGCCGAAGCTCTATCCACTGAGTCAAACCGGTTAGGGCTAAAGTGCATTCTTATTTGGCTGTTTCTTTTTTTCCTTTAAAGTGACCATAGTTTAAAATGTTCATATATTAAGTGTTTGGATAAGCACTATTATAGCCTGATAAAGAGCACAGACTTTGAAGCTAGAATCTTGGCTTTGCAACTTAATAGCTATTTGACCATGGGCAAATCACTTAACCTCCCTATTTTTGTGTTTCCTTATCTAGAAAATGGAGATATTATCTACCTCATAGGTAGTCTCTACCTCATAGGACTGTAGTGAGGATTAAATGCAGTAAAATATGTCAAGTGTGTAAAATAGCACCTGACACATGTTAGAAGCTATATGTATTGTTAGTTCAAAACTAGGAGCCCGGTGCACAAAAATTTGTACTCGGGAGGTCCCTCAGCCCGGCCTGTGCCCTCTCGCAGTCTGGGACCCCTCAGAGGATGTCCACCTGCTGGCGTGCCTGGCCAGCCTGGGTAAGGGGCTGATAGCTGTTTGCAGGCTGGCCAAGTCCCCCAGTGGGTCCCTCACCCCATTGGGGTGTGGCAAGCCTGGGTGATGGTCTGAGAGCCGTTTTCAGGCTGCCCACAGCCCCTTCAGGATTCGGGACCTTACTGGGGTGCCTGGCCAGCCTGGGTGCAGGGCTGAGGGTTGTTTTAAGGCTTTCAGGCAGCCCACAGCTCCCATTGACCCAACGTCCCAGCAAGGTTAGCTAGATTCAGGTTTCTGGGGTTTATTTATCTTCTATAATTGAAACACTGTTGCTTTAAGCCGAGGCCTAGGCAAGTAACAAAGCCTCCTGTTTGCTACAGCTCTGTGGCTTCTGTAATTGAAACAATGTTGCCTTGAGCAGAGAGAGGCCCAGCCGGCCTAGGCAGACAGTTTACTCCATCGCTGGTGCAATGGAAGCCTCCTGTTTGGTTCAGCTCCGTGGCTTCTATAATTGCAACTATGTTGCCTTGAGCAAAGAGAGGCCCAGCCGGCCTAGGCAGACAGTTGACTCCTGGTGCAACGGAAGCCTTCTGTTTGATCCAGTTCCGTGGTGGTTGGCCTTCATCTTGGCTGGGTTAATTTGCATACAGCCGCTCTGATTGGCTGGTGGGCATGGCTTAGGTGTCCCAGAGAAATGGTCAATTTCAATACTCTTTTATTAGAGTAGATATTTAAATTAAAATCATTTGCAACTATTATTTATATGTTACTAAATAAAATTGCTTGTTTTTCCCAGAATTTGCTTTCTAGTCCATATACGTTCATCTAAAAAACCTTTTATAGTTAAAACAATCTCTTACTAGCTAGATATATGTACACTTTATTTATTTTTATTTTATTTTATTTTATTTTATTTATTTATTTTTTTTTAAATTTATTTTTATTGTTCAGATTATTACAATTGTTCCTCTTTTTTCCCCCATAGCTCCCCTCCTCCCAATTCCCACCCCAACCTCTGACCTTGCCCCCCCCATTGTCCTCATCCATAGGTGTACAATTATTGTCCAGTCTCTTCACGCATCCCCAACACCCTTAACCCCCGAAAATTGTCAGTCCACTCCCTTTCTATGCCTCTGATTCTATTCTATTCTCAAAGGATA
>PVJC01044035.1:0-14276 GCA_004026665.1 Murina feae
TTTTTTTACAAGCATTTGAGATAATGGTTTCAATTTATCTCTTTTGGACCATTTATCTTGTAGACTGTTCTTGTATCCACTAATCCAGCAACTTTATTTCTAAGTAAACACATATGAGAAAAACTTGCACCTGGGCAAAAAGAGATTTGTACATGAGCATTCTCAGGATCATTATGCACAGTGGCAACAGCATGGAAACAACACAAGTGTATCTCAATGGAAGAGTAGAATAGCAACTCCTAATATATAAAAATCCGGAGGCTGTCACAACCAAACAACCGGATGGACGACCAAATAGCAGCCTGCATGGGGTGACCAGGCTGGCAGGGGGGGTTAGTGAGGGAGGCCAAAAGACTGAACATCAGGCTGTGTGGGGTGACCAGGCTGGTGGTGGAGGGAGGTAGTTGGGAGCAACCAGGCCAGTTGGGGGACAGTTGGGGGTGACCAGGCCAGCAGTGGGTGTGCAGTGAGGGGCTGCCAGGATGGCAGGTGGGGGAAATTAAGGGTACCAGGCCAGCAGGGGTGCAGTGAGGAGCAACCAGGCTTGCAGGGGTGCAGCAAGGGGTGACCAGGCTGGTAAGGGGGCCAGTTAGGGACAACCAGGCCAGCAAGGGAGGGGGGGACAGCTGGGAGCAACCAGGCCAGCAGGCAGAGGTGGTTAGGGGTGATCATCTGGCAGGGGGTGGGGCAGTTAGGGGCAATTAGGCAGGCAGGCAGGTGAGCAGTTAAGAGCCAGCAGTCCCAGATTGTGAGAGGAATGCCCAACTGCAGTCGGACATCACCCAAGGGGTCCCAGATTGGAGAGGGTGCAGGCTGGGCTGAGGGGAAACCCCATCTGTGCATGAATTTTGTGCACTGGGCTCCTAGTTACAGTATAAACATACATATGCTGATGTAACAAGTTACCAAAAATGCAGTGACTCAAAACAGCACAAATGTATTATTATACTACTGTGGAGGTCAGAAATCTGAAATAGCCTCACTGAGCTAAAATCAAGGTGTCAGCAGGGTTGTGTTTTTTTCTAAGGAAGAATCAATTTGTTGCCTTTTCCAGGTTTTAGTGGTTTCCTGCGGTTCTTGGCTCATTGCTTTCTTCCATGTACAAAGCCATCAATGCCTGGTGGTGTCTTTCTCATGTGGAATGACTCTGATATGCTTTCTCGAGCCTCCTTCTTCTATTTCTAAGAATGCTTGTGATAACATAAGACCATGCAGATAATCCATAATAATCTCTACATCACAAGGACCTTAGCAACCTTATTTCCATCTACTCCCTTAATTATCCTTTGCCATGTAGTTTAACATATTCTCAGGTTCTGGGGATTAGGATGGGGACATCTTTGGTTGAGGTTTTTTTTTGTGTGTTTTTTGTTTGTTTGTTTTTTGCCTACCACCATGTACAAACATCAAAACAAATAGGCTACAGTGATATAACATCACAGTAATGAGCCCCAGCAATATATCATTAAGTGAAAATACTCATTCTTAAAGACTATATATAACATGCTGCCCTTTTTATAAAATAAAATAAAAAAGTTTTTAAAATGTACATACTTAAAAATCAGCACAGCAATTATAAATGAGAGTTTGGAGCACTGTATTTGTATTGCTAAAGAAGGGGCCTGAGATTAGAGGGGTAAAATTTTGGAACATGTACAGTGATGCCTCAGATATAGCCTAAATTGTAAGTAAATCACTTGTCTTACTCCATCAGGAGGTAATTTTTTAAAATATATTTTTATTGATTTCAGAGAGGAAGGGACAGGGAGAGAGAGGTAGAAACATCAATGAAGAGAGTGAATCATTGATTGGCTGCTTCCTGCATGCTCCCTACTAGGGGTCGAGCCCAAAATCCAGGTATGTGCCCTGACTGGGAATTGAACCATGAGCTACTGGTTCATAGGTTGATGCTCAACCACTGGCTGAGGAAGAGGTAATTTTAACAGTGTAGATTTAAAATCTAATGATTATACAGAGGCAGAACAGCATTGAACAGACTGTCAAACTACAGCTGGAAGGCTGGGGAGGGTTGATGGGGAGTTAAGAGATCAATTGAAGGATTTGTATGCATGCATATAAGCATAATCAATGGACACAAGACACTGGGAGGTAGGGGAGGAAGGGGGAAGGTCAAGGGAAATAAATGGAGACTTATCTAACACTCTTTGTAATACTTTAAGCAATAAAACAAAAATAAAATAAAATAAAATCTAATGACTGTGATATGAAAATTTTTCTACATCTCACAGAAAATTTAAATCAATATTGCTGCCTTTTAGATTAAAAAAGAATACCTATATTAAACTTTACAAAGGCAACTCTACATATGCAGTTGTAAGGAACGAAATGGAAAAGCAGATTAGTGAATTTCAAAATACTGACCTTGGTGTTCAAGGCAGGTCATTCAGCACCATCTCGCTGAGCATTCACATCCCACTTTGGTGTTTTTCTCATCTGCACTCCACTACAGGCAGTGAGATTAATCTGGTTAAGGGCTGAGTGAGGTCATAGATTAGGTTATGCTGAACTTTAATCTTTAATTTAGTGTCTTCCTTTGAACAATTGTGCACAGGGGAGCATCTCCATCTGTGTGCTGAGAGGTAGGACTCTCTGGAACCACATGCTAACTCTCCCTGCAGAACATCCTGTGGCTTAATCTATACTAATTAGAATTTCAGAAATGGAGCAGAAAATCATTTCTCTGTAGAAGAAGCAAGATCAGTTGTTCAGAGTGGATGTGTCAATTCAATTTACTGGTCACTTCAGAGACCTGGGGCACCCCAAATTATTTTATAGTGCCTTACACACCTATCAAATGTCATGCTTTTCAATGTTCTCTCAAATCCATTATCTCATTAGGGCTCTCTTGTGATCCTGGGTGATGGGTTAGAAAAGCTAATTAGTGCCATTCTACTGAGGAGGATGCTGAGACATGGCAAGATTAACCTCATCTGAGTTTAAACCTCATCCCCATCTGATGATAGAGCCCATACCAGAATTCAGGTCTTCAAAATTCTAGCTATATTAATTAATGTTTTTGTTGCAACAAATACCAGCATGCGTAATAACTGATATGACAGAACTTTCTCACTCGGAGAAGAGTTCCAAGATGAAGTCCTACCCAGTGGGCAATTCTCTCCAAGTATAGGAGTAAAGGACATCAGCTTCCCCAGCAGCTTCTAATGTCTTGTCTGGACAAAGCCAGTATAAGAGGAAAGAATATGGAAAATGTATAGCGGCCAAGCCTAGAAGTGGCATGCATCATTCCTACTTATTTAACACTAGAGGCCTGGTGCACAAAAATTTGTGCACTTGGGGGGTCTCTCAGCCTGGTCTGTGCCCTCTTGCAGTCTAGAACCCCTTGGGGGAGGTCCACCTGCTGGCCTGCCTGGCCAGCCTGGGTGAGGGGCTGATGACTGTTTGCAGTGAGGCTGGCTGGGATTTATTTAACTTCTAAAGTTGAAACTTTGTTGCTTTAACCGGAGCCCAGGTCGGGTTGCCCTTGACAATCCAGGCTCCCAGCACTTCCTTGAGCCCAAAGCTGGAAGCAGGTAACTGAGATTTGTTTATCTTCTATAATTGAAACTTTGTTGCCGTGAGCAGAGACCACAGCTGGCCTAGGCAGACAGGAACCTTAGCTTCCTCCATTGCTGGGGCAAGCCTCCTGCTTATTCCAGCTCAAGCTTCCCACAGCTCACATTGACCCAATGTCCCAGCGAGGCTAGCTGAAATCAGGTTTCTGGGGTTTATTTATCTTCTATAATTGAAACATTGTTGCTTTGAGCAGAGGCCCAGCCAGCCTAATGGAAGCCTCCTGCTTATTCCATCTCCATAGCTGCCAGCCACCATCATGGCTGGGTTAATTTGCATACAGCCACTCTGATTGACTGGTGGGCGTGGCTTAGGTGTCTCAGAGTAAGGGTCAATGTGCTTATTACTCTTTTATTAGATTAGATTTGTAAAACTCAGTTTCATGTCAAGAAAAGATGGGGCCTGGCTGGTGTTGCTCAGTGGTTGAGCACTGACCTATGAACCAGAAACTTTGATTCCTGGTCAGGGCACATGCCCAGGTTGTCAGCTTGGTCCCAAGTGGGAGGTGTGCAGGAGGCAACTGATCAATGATTCTTGCATCACTGATGTTTCTCTCTCTCTCCCTCTCCATTCCTCTCTGAAATAAATAAAAATGTATTTGAAAAAAAAGAAGAAGAAAAAGTGGGGGATGTCATCAAATTGTATTCCCAGGAATAAGAAACTTCACACATTTGGTAAGCAGTTTGCCTGTTTTTTGCCATATAATCCAAGCATTACTTTCACTATACCAAGTTACCACACAGGTTAATTTACACCTCTTTCCCCCACTAAAATCTTGAAGCACTCAATATAGAGGTTTATTCCTGTTAGAATCTCTAATTGGTCAAGCGATCATGTTCAATGAATTTTATGAGTGTGTTTATTAACACAGATTTAAAAGAGGTTCTTCAATAAGGGGACAGGGCTTTCCATGTTTAACATTGTGTTGGCCATCTGAATAAAGATATAGATAGCACCATGATCTATTTCTACTCACAACAAGTCTAACAATAAAAATGTGGGGATCTTTTCTGCATCAACCAATTCTCCAACTCCCTAGACACCAACTAGGTGACCTACAATTTTGTTTAATTCTGACACTCACTACCCAGAATAATAGATGCGTAGGGCAAGGTAGAGAAGAAGGATTATGGGCTTTCAAGCCCTTACTATGTGTGTTGCCCGCCTAAGCACCTAGACATTTCACCACTCCAGACGCTCTGCAAACCCATTGTTTTGGGTTTTGATGAAGGTTTCATTACATTGGTACCCTCTATTAAATCATTGGTCATTGGTGATTGAACCTGTTGTCCTCTCTGGAGATCTGGAGGTAGGGCTTGAAAATTCCAACCTTCTAATCACAGAATTGGGCTTTTAGGAGACCAGTGCCCATCCTAAAGCTAAAGTGTCTCTCAGCCAAGAGTCATCTCATTCATTTAACAAAGGCACACATCACTCAGGATTTCTGAGGATTTTAGGAGCTCTGTGTCAAGAACCAGGGAGAAAGATGACATTTTATAATTTAAAAAAATGCTACTATCACCTTTATCACACAGAAAATTTCAACAGTTTTATAATATTTGTGCCCTGAATAGGGGACAAAAACTAAATATACATTTTTTTATTATATCACAAGGTCTCACACCCATACCAATTTTATAGGTGCTACAAGTTAATGAGGTAGTTAATGTAAAATGTCTGACAATGGAAGAAGCTTCTTTGTGATATTATGTTTAATAACAGTGTCCATTTTTATTAAATGCCTTTTTTATATGTCACATGCCAAATTCTAGTACTGAACGGTTTTAAAAGCATTATTTTCAAGGTAAGTTAAATACAGTAGATTCTTTTTATCTATGGTAACTATGTTTGATGAAGTTGCCAAAGGCACTGAATTAGCAAATACTGAACCAACGCTCCTAGAGGAAATACAGAATTGCATTCCTGAGGGCCTCTGGTCACAACAATTTCATCAACCAATCAATACACAATCCTGTCTTATATGTGTTTCTGTTTAAAAGACATCTTATTTAATATATTATGTTCTTTCATTATCATTGAGCTCACAGCTAAGAGCACTATAACTCATGCTTGAGTGAAGCTTAGCTAGCACAGGTATTTTCCCCACAAGGCTCGTCACAGTCTTCTTGTGTTTGGAAACACTAGACAACATTTCAGCACTATAATTGGGAGCCATTTCAAGCAGCAAAATTACCAACAAAAAGCACAAAATTGCATAAATGCGGCACTAAATATATCATGTAAAGGACAATTGTTTACAGTAAGAGAATGAACAAGAGGCAGAGTGTCGCCTTGTTTGACCTTGTGGGACGTGAGCATCAGGCAATTGAAAATTCTCACTGCTCTGGGCATGTTCATGATGGACCACAAAAGCACTATGAGTATTGAGTTTGGGGTTACAAATACATTTTAGCGAGTTAACAAATTCACAAATATACAGTATGAATAATGAGTATTAATTATACTATTAGTATGTCCATTTTACCCATGCAGAAATGGAGACTTGCAGTGGTCAAGCCACCTACCAAAGTTATATAACTGTTGAGTGGTGAACTTGAGGCTGGCTTGGCTCCTGAGGCCACACTTTAACCATGATTCTAGTTGTCTCATGATCCCCTGGTTGTGTCCAGAAACCAATAACCCTCTGTGAGGAATCTTATTTTGGATTATTTTAACACTGAGTCAGTAGGCTAGATGACCTTTAAAATACATTCAAATTTTAAGATTTAATTATTTTAAGATTTCTCTCCATTGTGCAAATTCTTTATGGGACCACATTTTAAAGAATTTCTCTAATGAGGCAGCATATCTTTTCTATAAGCTCTCAATGATTTAACTAGATTTCATGATGTATTTATTTTGTAATATTTCTTCACCTACCACTATAATGTAAATACATTAAATGTATACTATTTTACAAAAGTCTATTTTATAAAAATCTACACTAAGAATTTTTCTAGATGTTGCCATTACCATTCAGGGCAAGCCACAGATCTAATTTTGTGCAGACTATTTTTCACTTCTTATTCATATCAGGTACTTCCGCTGACCCTCTGGGTGTCATGCACAATAACATGGTCAGGAATTACAAATACTCTGTTGGCCTTTTTCAGGAACTCAATTGGACATCATCCCTCATGTAGCTTTTGAAATTCTTCACAATATGTGACATTTTGTATTATAATTTCTAACTTTAATTGCTCCTATGACTTACTATACTCATAATTAGATAAACTGCCTTCTTACTTTTTACCACCCTGCCTTATGAACCCCGCCCCTGAGGCAACTCCCTCCTTCAGTCAGGGAGGAAGGGGGCAGGAATTAAATGGGAAACTGGGCATGATCTTAAACACGTATTCCCTGGACATTTAAACACAAATTCTCCAAATCCCCACTCCAACATGAACACAGTAACAGTTTGTGCAAATCATTTTAGAGGAGGGGTTTCGCACTCCTACTAATGCAGAGGCCACCCAAAAACCTGTTTGTAGAACATAAGAATTCATCCTTTTCTTCTGCATCTTTTTAGAAAAGAACGTATTCCTACCAGCAAGGACCTGGCTCAGTTTGTCATTTTTCTATAATCAAAATTACCATCTCTTCAACTTTTCTGCCAGAATATTTGGGGAGAAAACTATGTGGGTGACTTTTTGAACAAGTTTGCCCTCTGCAGCTATGTCACTGGTCTTGACTTCTCCTAATTCCTGTTTGAATAAATGAATATTTCATGAATTGCTGCAGCCACAATTATCTATAGTTCAGGAACAATGTATAAAGAAAATAGTATGGTGATCTGCGATGCTTTTAACCTGAGGTGAGCAGACGTCCCGCTTCTGGTGGAACAGTCCCGATTTTTAAGTTTGTCCCACGTCCCGCGGCGTTTTAAAGAAGTCACGGTTACTCTTTGTAATATTTTAAGTAATAATAAAAAAAGAAAGAAAAAAGAAGAAGAAGAAAAAAAGAACCACCCCCCAATCAATGGTGTACCACTTTAAATCTGGTCACCTTATTTTAACCTCTTCACGGAAATTGGATTAAGTCCTTGGATAGGATGAAGAACCCTTGCATCTTTCCTCATAAAATCATAGTCTGATCAAAACCCCTGCAACTGGAAGAGGTCACATACAAGAATCTGCCCCCTCCAACCTTAGTCACTGAGAGCAAGGAAGACACCAGCCCATGTCCCCAACCCACTCAACATCCTGCACTGTACCTGGGAGTGTCCTGTGTACTGTAGCAGCCCCTGCTGTGCCCTTGTTCTTCTCTTTTTTAGACACTCAGCTCAGCAGAGGCTACTTCTGTTATTGAACCTCAGCGGGAGCAGCTGAGGCCTATGTGCCACCACCCATCTTTGGATGTGAATCATGCTGCTCAGCTGAGCAGGACCCAGGTCTGGCTTCTGAGATGCTGTGTGCCCATCACGCTTGTGGACTAGGCAAATAGTGTTTTAGAGGCTCTTTGAATGTTTGCACTCTTTCTTGAAAAGAAATCTTATATATTACACTGAATAAAGTTTCTTTCTTCACTGTAGTCTCCCGCCCCACCGCACTCTCCTCCCCCCACCCACCCCCCACCCCCCAAAAAAGAAGAAATCTTTTATGGAAATCTAAAGTGTAAAATAGATAAAAAGTACCTATCATGCAAATAGATAAAGTAAGTAAAATTTCAGTTTGGGTGCCCAGATTTTCCTTGCTTAGCTACTCTCCTTGCAAATGTCACCCGAGTCATTGTCATGGGCACCCATGGCTTTGTGGCTTGTGTTCTGAATCCACTGGACCAGGCCAGAGACCTAGGCTTGGGCCTTGATTTCCTCCCACTCTCTGAGAATTCTCAGGCACTCTTCCTGCTTCCCCACGTCTCCTTTCAGACTATGACTTATGCCAGTCCCCAATAACTTGAGTATGGCTTTTGGGCTCCTCCATGCTACTCTTCCCATGAGAATAGGCCCCATTGTTGGCCCCATTGTGAATGGACAAATAACTCAGAACTCTGATGCAGCTTCAACCTTCCTCTGTATACACATTTTTTCTGCCTCATTAGACAGCAAAGTTGACTGCTGTTGTTTGCTTTTATTGACTTGATCCTCCTGCTTAGACTCCATTTAAGGACATATCAGCGGCAAAGGAACAGAAGTCAATACAGGGTGTCCCAAAACATGTATGCACACTTCAACAGCCAATAGTTCAATTGATGTTTCTTTTCTGCTAGACTAAGCTTTGAACAAAGGGAATTCATCCTAAAGTGCTAGTGGAAGTTTGAAAAGGCAGTTGAAGTACCAATATTTCCTTTATACGTATTCGAAGTGTGTATACATTTTGGGGGGGACATCCTCAATATGTGATGGCAGACATATCCAAATTAGGCATAACAGTCAGAGATTTGAGACCTCAGCTTATCACCCTCCCAAAGCCTTCATCCTCTATTCCAGCTGCACTTAGACTTGGGTAACTGCCCTGGCCCACAATTTCTTCCAGAAGTTCCTTAGGCACCTTCACCCAGGAGGCTGTTAAACACTCAGTCGCTGGCTGATGACATAGCAGAATCCCCTCTGAACTACATTCTGCTCAGTGAGATGGAAGAGCAAGTCCTATTTTACCCAGTATGTTCTTTGAAAAGGCGAGGGGGGACCTTGTGGCAAACCGTAGAGCTCTGGTCTAGGTGGTCCTGGATGAAGCTAGTTGATGCTGGAGGTGAGTGCCTAGGAGGCTGGACTGCCTTAGCACCCAGCATGGCCACCCTGAGTGATGGGGAGATTAAGATATTTGTACACATAACTCAGTTCTGCCCAGTGTGCACAACAGAGTACATGTGTTGTGTTAAACAATAAGAACAAGAGGAAAGAGGACTCAGCTCTGGGGCCTTAGTTACATATTTCCATATGGGATGTCAGTAGTTGTTCTGAAGGAACAAAGGTTTACAAAGGTGAGATGACAATGGTGGGTCCCTTTAAGAGGAGACAGGGTAATTTCCTCTATCCTCATTTCACTACTTTCTTATGTTTCATTAGCTAGAAGAAGGTCGTCTCCCTAAGCCACACATCAACATAAACACAGAGGCTCACACACGTGTATGTGTGCACATGCACTTGTTCTTGTCGGAATAAAATATGCATCTAATTAATATTTGGCATTTGGTATGGTTTTGTGTTAAAAATTGCTTTTTGTTTTGAATGTCTGACCTTGACATTCTTTAACATCATTCGTATTATTATTCATGAGATGCGTGCATATAGGGTGAGGAATTCTTACTGAAAAATTTTGTTGAGATCTGCTTATGATGACCAAATGAGTTGACCACCCCATAGTTCTGATTATTTTATTTTAGCCAGAGAACAATGCCTATTGATATGGTGGGGCTCAAAGGGACAGAAATTCCAGTAGTTGGAATATAGAAAGGAAACCAATTTTTTTTATCTGGGGGAACACTGTCAATGATGCATTATTTTAGAAGCAAGAATGAATGAAAGGGAATCAGCCACAGAACCATTTCTACCACCAGATGGTGTTTGTCTGCTTCTGTGTACTAATTGCTATCAATAATTAAACGCAGGTCTCTGATTCATATTCACAGAGGCAGTGATTCTTAAATTAAACATTTTGGAATCATTATAGGACATTTTATGGGTTCAGCTAAACACAGCACTCTGGCTGATTATGATTAAACATACTGATACTAAATTACGTATTGATCCGATAAATATCAATGCACACAGAGAAGCAATGAGAACACGTGTAACTTAGAAGGAGCATTTTAATTTGAGATGATCATGGGAACAGGTTTGAATGGAACATCATGCAAAGGTTTGGGTTCTCTTGGTTGTCTTTCATCACATAAGAAATAAATTTTATTTTTCCTTCATAATGTTTCCCAAACATTCATTAGAAAATGTATTTAATTTTATGGCATACATAACCTGCCTAAAGAGACTCAAATATTTTGAAAGTAAAAAGCAACAATTTGTGTTTTCTTGCCATATTCTTAGAATTGTAAACATAGCATAACTTATAATTGTTTTCACTTCTGTGAATGTTTGTCAGTAAAAAGAGACAGTGGAACTGTATTGCATTCACCAGATATAGAAACTTTAAAAGTCATTTTGAGAAGGATATAACATTGGTTGCTTAAAAAAATACTGGTTCTGATTGAATACTATATGTGATCGTGTATTAAAACTTTTAACTAGATTGAGTATTTGTATCTTCTCCAAGATTTTAAAGAAGAAGGTACAAAGATCTCTGAAGTAGTACAGCTCTAAAATGAGATGATTCTATTATCATATTAAAAATGCACTGCTATTTTAGAGGAAGCTGCATTAGTGCAAATGAGAACTGAGGTTGCTCATAGAAGCCAGAAGTTACTCTTGATGATTCACTTATTTCCAGGCATTTTGTCTGCAGACCCTTTGACTGATGCAGATACTTAATCGTGCAGCCTCCTCCTCAATCAAAGCCATCAGATGATGCAGCATGTCCAAGAGACTATCAGTTGTGACTCATGTATTCAACTGAGTTTGAGTAGACAATGAACAATGAAAATATTAATATAAGAAGAAGGGCGCTGTTCTTCATAAAAATAGATAAAGGAAGTAATGCTCTTGTTGCTAAATTGTTAACTTTGAAAAATACTGTGCCCTGGTTATAGAATGGTGACAGAGGGAGTCTTGACTTTGGGTTATGAACACACAACACAATATAAAGATGATGTATTATAGAATTATACACCTGTAACCTATATAATTTTATTAACCAAAGTAACCCCAAATAAATTCAATTTTTTTTATTTAAAAGAGAAAGCTTTGGGAATTTATAATATCAGTATCTAGATAATTCTTCCATCTTCAAGGGTTTCCAAACAGTTGGCAGTAAATTTTCAATAGCACAATTGATTCATTTCTGTTCTTCTCCATTATTTGGGTTTACAACCATGGTGCCAATGCTAGGTTAGAGAACAGTTCAACAGTAGAACAAGGCCCATGGTTTCAACAATGTCAAAGAATTAACAAAAACATATTCAGTGCAAACACAGCCCAATTTGCCCAGTTTTATCAGTGTGGCCTCGAGGGCTAATCAATTCCATCAACATCTCTGAGATAGATTCTCTGGGGATATGTTGATAAAGGTAGGTATGCATCAAAAAATAAAAAAAAAACACCTCTTGAAGCTATGTCTTAATATCTATAAATCTATAAAATAGATTTATTAATATTCTCATGAAAATAATAAATGTGTTAAATAGAAAGGCTTGTCAATTAATGGAATGTTATTAATTTCATGTTGTAACCAGCTCTCAGTGTTGTATTTTATCTCCATTCAATTTCATTTAGAGATGAAACATTGTGCTTGCTGACCTCAGTGGTCTCTTCAAATTCCTCCTACCAAAGAATTATAATGACATTGGCTGGGTTTTGTGGTTTTCAAACGTTCACTAATGTACAGAAAATTATGTCATTTGAAGTCAGAGTTTTAACCTTTCTCATCTTATGGAACACATAAAATAATTACTAAAATTCTGAACACACCAAAGAAATATATTTTCTGCCAATCTAACAAAAAATAGGTATAATTTTTATTGATTTATAAATAATCCTATATAATAAAACCCTAATATGCAAATAGACCAAGTGGCAGAATGACCAGTCACTAACATGCACTGACCACCAGGGGGAAGATGCTCAATACAGGAGCTGCTCCCTGTTCGTCAGTGTGCTTCCACAAGGGGAGCACCACTCAGCCAGAAGCCAGGCTCAGGGCTGGCAAGTGCAGTGGCAGTGGCGAAGCCTTTCCCGCCTCCAAGGCAATGCTAAGGACCCTTGGGGGGATGTCTGACTGCCTAAGCTGGCAGTCAGACATCCCCCAAGTAGTCCTGAACTGCGAGAGGGCACAGGCCAGGCTGAGGGACCCCTCCCTGCTCAGTGTACAAATGTTGTGCACTGGGCCTCTAGTTATATATATAAAAGGTTAAGTGACCTACCATATGTCTGTCCAACTGTGCGACTGACTGACCAGCGGGTACATATGATGTGCACTGGCAATTTAAAAATAAATGTTGATTTATGCATACACGATACATATAAAGCTGTTGCTGGCACCAATTGCACATGTTTTTTAATTTTATAATACTATTTTATATATACTATTTTGACATATAATTGTTTGCAGTAACATTATTACTGCACGAATATTTCTTCTAATTAATCTCCTTTTAATGTTCATGAATCCGTGCACTGGGCCACTAGTAATAATAATAATAACATTTTTGCTCCAAAATGAGTTTTTAAAAAATCAAGTGCCTATAGTTGTGTATAAGGATTTCTGGTACCAAGAATTAACAAATCAGATACAACCTTATTATGCAATATGAACAATAAGATAAAACTCTATTATATGACCTATATATTTATGGCTTAAAATAGACATTTTCACCAGACTATCATTGTCATGTTGGCTATTGTCATATTTTTATTTGACAATCTAAGGGAAAGAGTTTAGTGTCCCTGACTAAATAGTTAGGTTTTAAAAACTCTTGGGGCATACCAATTAAAAATCACTCTTTTAGGTAGGTAAACTCATCACAGATAATCATATTAGGGTTCAACATAAATGAGGGATCATTTTAGACTATTTGCTCAGGGTTTTGAAGTAACCAAGACAATTGGTATAAGATTGTTAAAATATCCATTACAAGATTTTTAATATATTGATCTGTAATCTATGTTATGAGTTATAAAAGTGCACATTGAATAACAAAATAATAAATTAAGCCCAGCTGGCTTGGTTCAGTAGTTGAGTGTCAACCTATGAACCAAGAAGTCTTGGTTCAATTCCTGGTCAGGGCACATGCCTGGGTTGGGGTCTTAAATCTCCAGTGTGGAGTGTGTAGGAGGCAGCCAATCAATGATACTCTTTCATCATTAATATTTTGATCTCTCTCTCCCTCTCTTCCTCTCTGAACTCAATACAAATATATTATTTTTTTAAAAAAACAGCAGGAATAAACAAGAAATAAAGTAGTTTCTACATGTTATAGAGGTCATATGTGGTATGCAAGTACTATATTTATTAAGTTAGTAATATGAAAAAATAAGAAGAGAGCATATATTTATTTTTTAACACTGTGCTTCAGAGAGAAACCCCAATAACTATTGATACAATGTAAACTAAAGCAAACATCACAATACAAGGGGTGATACAAAGATGACACAAAGATTGAGCCATTGCAGCTAAAGTACAGAGACCTAAAAAGAGAAAACGCAGTTCACGGTCCACACACAGACAGAAAGAACTACATTATACATGTAAGCAGCTGCACAGGCAGATGAGGAAACATCTAAACTAATAAAAGCAAAATATTAAAATTAACCGTTTCTCCGAGACAGGGTAAGCCACGCCCACCAGCCAATCAGAGCGGCTGTATGCAAATTAGCCCAGCCAACATGGCGGCCGCCACTCACGGACCTGAGTAAACAGCCCTTTCCATTGCAGCAGGAGTGAAAGTGAAGCTGCGCCCCTCAGCTCAGCTCCGATTAAACTGCCTCTAGCGAAAACACAGCTTTTTGAAACATTGTAACAATCATAGAATCCTCCGGACCTGAAGGAAAGAGCAGCTCTGGCCTAACCAGTAAAAGTAACAATTGTTTCATTATAGACCCTGCGAGGTGAAGCAGAGGAGGTTTCCTTAGTTAGAAG
>PVJC01044036.1:0-14273 GCA_004026665.1 Murina feae
TTTTTTTTTTTTTTTTTACTAATATGATAACCGGAATTAAAGAAAGCATTAGTTAGCCTTGGCTGGTATAGTTGAGTTGGTTGGAGTGTTGTCCTGTCCACCAAAAGGTTGCGGGTTCATTTCCTGATGAGGGCACATACCCAGGTTGTGGATTTTATCACCGGTTGGGGCATGTGTGGAAGGCAACTGATTGATGTTTCTTTCTCACATCAGTTTTTCTCTCATGCTTTCTCTTTCCCCTCTCCCAGTCCCCCCTTCCCCCCCAAAAGAAAAAATGAGTTAGATTGGGAAAGAACATGATTATAGAATACTAGAGGCCCGATGCACAAAAATTTGTGCACTCGGGGCAGGAGGGGGTCCCTCAGCCTGGTCTGTGCCCTATTGCAGTCTGGGACCCCTTAGGAGATGTCCACCTGCTGGCTTAGGCCCGCTCCCCAGGCTATTGGGCCTAAGCTGGCAGTCAGACATCCCTCTGGCAGCCCGAGAGCCCTCGGGGGATGTCCACTTGCCAGTGGGGAGCAGGCCTAAGCTGCAGTCGGACATCCTTAGCACTGCTGAGGAGGCAGGAGAGGCTCCCACCACCACCACCACCACTGTACTGGCAGCCGTCAGCCTGGCTTGTGGCTGAGCAGAGCTCCCCCTGTGGGAGCACACTGACCACCAGAGGGCACCTCCTGCATTGAGTGTCTGCCCCCGGGTGGTCAGTGTGTGTCATAGTGACCAGTCATTCCCAGTCAGAATGTTAGGGTCAATTTGCATAGTACCCTTTTATTATATAGGATAAATGTGTTACCAATTGGCATCAGAGAAGACTTTCCATGAAGCTGGCTTTAGTCTGAGGTTCTGAAGCACTTGTGTATTGACGTAGTCTATGAAAGTCAATTGCAGCCTCTCACCAGTTTCTGCAAAGCTCCTGTGTGCACATGCTGCTCTGCATGACGTTGATGGCTTGGCTCACGAAGCACAGCAATTCCCCTCTCCGTATCCTTGGAGCAGCTAGAGCACACTTGAATGAGGAAAGGTTAGAACACCCATTTTTTGGACCTCTACATTTATATATATGTATATTTTATTGATTTTTTACAGAGAGGAAGGGAGAGGGATAGAGAGTTAGAAACATCGACGAGAGAGAAACATCAATCAGCTGCCTCCTGAACACTCCCCACTGGGTATGTGCCTACAACCAAGGTACATGCCCTTGACCAGAATCGAACCTGGGACCCTTGAGTCTGCAGGCCAACATTCTATCCACTGAGCCAAACCAGTCAGGGCTGGACCTGTACATTTTAACACGTAAGTATTATATACTATTAAAAAGATACCTGGTGTTATGGAGTTTTCAACACGCACAATTAAGAAAGTAGGAAACTCCTTTTCATAGTACTGGAAGTCTCTGAGTTAGAACCATTTCAGGGAGGAACTCATACATGTATTTATTGTGAAGGCGTGTCTGTGGCCTAGCACAGACTTACAGACTGAGGGAAATGAGCAAATCCAAGAGCTGCAAGATTTTTTTGTTTGAGAGGGGTTGCTAAGGCATGAGAAGGAGGGGTGGGGAGGGTTGTGAATCAGTGACAAAAAGAAAGGTTAGCAAGATGGGCCTACATAAAACCATCTTTGCTGTAAATTCCAACTAAAGTTTTTGTGTTCTTATAAAAATGTCACTGAGCCCTGACCGGTTTGGCTCAGTGGATAGAGCATCGGCCTGTGGACTGAAAGTCCCAGGTTCGATTCTGCTCAGGGGTGTGTACCTTGGTTGCCGGCACATCTCCAGTAGGGGGTGTGCTGGAGGCAGTTGATTGATGTTTCTCTCTCATTAATGTTTGACTCTCTATCCCTCTCCCTTCCTCTCTGTAGACAATCAATAAAAATGTGTTAAAAAATGTCACTGATTTCATACTGAAAAAGAAACAATTATTTTACAGAATGACTTGAAAGCTATTTTTACTGGTTGTTGGTATTCCCTCAAGAGATGAGACTTTTAGATAAGATAGCGCCCCTCAACCGTTGGTGAGAATTATCCGTTGTATGAGGGACAGGAGTCCTTAGATTCTATAGTGGAGTTGGGGTTAAAAATAAAAAAAAGGTTTAGCTTTGTTTGCGACCCCTCTCTCCCAGGATTACCAAGCCATGTATACTTTGAACTAAAATGAATCATTGAAACTATCACTTGACTTTAGTTTAATCAATAATAAATAACCATATTGGAGCATTTTAAAAGAAGACAGACATAACTGATTTATAAAAGTGAATAACTTGCAAGTTGCAATTGCATTTTTTTTTTTTGACGGGAGCTCAGTGTTATACAATGTTCTTTTCACATTTCTTTCTTCTTGGCATTTATTATAAGGAACAAAGCATTTCTGGAATGCTCATTTTAATTTCAAAGCTCAAAAATTTGGCGCATGGAGGATCAGAACAATAATAGAGGAATGTTCAGTGGGAAGCATCATGAATTGTGGCACTTAAAATACATTCTGAAGGAACATTTCAGACAACGATACTTATTTTTCATTTTAAACAAAGGTTTTAAACTAGGTTCTATAATATGTCTTAATCTGGGCAAATATCTTTTAACTCTTGATATATAAATTAGGCTGATAATAGTGAGATATTTGCTTTTTGGACTATGGGAAAACCCATGTAATAAATCAGGCTTATGATCTTTATGTAATGCATGTTAGAGACATGTGGCCTATTGGCTGCTTGTAAAGCATGTAGAATGTGCTTTATTAACTGCCTTCGTCACATTCAGCATAGGGAACCTCAAGAGCAAGATAAGGTTAGGCCCAGAGAGCACACCTTTGACAAGGACCCCATAGCAGATTTTGTGTATCAATGTGGAGAACAGACTAGAAAATACACATTAAATGCCAACTAATATCGGTATCATGTTATGCATTTTACAAAACATTTTCCATTCTTTAACCTTCACATAATCCTACAGGATAATAGGACTGTTCTCATTTCCCAGGAGTGGGAACAAAGGCTTGATGCAAGGCATTCCACCCTGAGTTATGAGCATGGGGATAAAGCAAGTTAGCATAAAACAGAGGGTATGGCCCTAGACAGTTAGGCTCAGTGGATAGAGTGATGGCCTGCAGACTGAAGGGTCCCAGGTTTGATTCCTGCAAGGGTACATGCTTAGGTTGCGGGCTTGATTCCCAGCGGGGGGTGTGCAGGAGGCAGCCGATCAATGATTCTCATCAGTGATGTTTCTCTCTCTCTCTCCCTCTCCCTTCTTCTCTGAAATCAATAAAAATATATTAAAACAAACCAACGAAACAAAAATAACACCAGAGGGTATGTTGGACAGGAGGATAAAAGGGCAGACAAAAATTATTTTCATCCATGTATTTCCTTATAGCTTGCAAGTTCTTTCTTAGTTCCTAACTAAAAAACTGGGTTCAGATCTCTAACTAAACAAATGTTGAGCCCTAACCGGTTTGGCTCAGTGGATAGAGCATCAACCTGCGGACTGAAAGGTCCCAGGTTCGATTTGGTTGCGGGGACATCCCCAGTAGGGGGTGTGCAAGAGACAGCTGATCAATGTATCTCTCTCATCGATGTTTCTCTCTATCTCTTTCCCTCTCTGTAAAAAAAAAAAAAATCAATAAAATACATTAAGAAAAACAAACAAACAACAACAACAACAACAACAACAAATGTTGAATGCTCCATAAATGAGCAAAATCTTCAGGGGCTGCCTTTCTGTCTGTTGTCAATGAAGTGGCACCGGATTGTTAAAAGCTTTGGCTATTTGATGACAAGTGGGCGTTGAGCTTTCTACTGGAATTCCTGCTCTTCTCTTTTAAATACTAGGTTCGGGGCTGTTTTCCTTCCTCCATGATGGTGACCTTCAAGCTCTGCACATGGAAATGCTAATCACGTTTTGTTATTGGGCTCCAACATTTAATTAAGAAGTGGATGTTTTCCACAATGCGACGTGGGACGAGGTTTTGTTCCAAATATAAATGCTTAATTTCTGTCTCTAAACAATGCTCTCATTATGAATTTATTCTTATTTTAAGCCCTTTCAAAAGTATTGTGTTCATTATTAACATATTCAGGCAATTCAAAATATAGACATTTACAAGAACCTCTTTTCAACCACTGCATTCATTTATCCATTTATATAATACTAGGGGCCTGGTGCACAAAAATTTGTGCACTCGGGGGCGGGGGGGTCCCTCAGCCCGGCCTGTGCCCTCTCGCAGCCAGGGATGGCTTCTTGGTCGCGGGACAGCCTGAGGTGTTCCAGGGCTCGGGGTACGGTAGGTTTCCCCTGGCTTCAGCTTGAGGTCCCTGCAGGGCCGTGGACGGGGAACCCATCCAGAGGCTCCATGGGGAGCAAGACACCTGCCTCAGAGCCGGCCCCGTAGTCTGACCCCAGCAGCTCAAAGAACCCCAGGGTCTTGGGGACCTTGTCCAGGTCACACAGGTTCATGCCACACCCCGACGGGCTGCTCCTGCCACTGCCTATGCCGCTGCCCGCCCCACCCCTGCTGCTGCCCGCCCCGCCCCCACCTGGGCCGCACCTGTCACTGCTTGCTCCATGGCTGCCGGTCTCCATCTTGGCTGGGTTAATTTGCATACAGCCACTCTGATTGGCTGGTGGGCATGGCTTAGGTGTCTTGGAGAGATGGTTAATTTCCATATTACTCTTTTATTAGAATAGATTTATTAGACACTTTGTGCATTGTTCTGTGAGCTAGAGAACAAAACACATTTCCTGCTTTCATGGAGTTTACATTTGAGTATTGGAAGCAAGCCATAAATAGGTAAACAAGTCGAAAACACCAGGTTCTGTAAGTGTTTTGAAGAACTATAAAGTGAGGTGAGGAGATAGATGGTGGGGGTGGTTAGGAAGGCCTCTTGATAGGGGACTTTGAGTGGGACCTGTTTGTCTGAGAGGTCAGCTGAGCTCCAGGAGTGTGTAGAGACAGATAAGAGAGGTTACAAAGGGCCAGAAATGTAGGTTATGGTAAGGATTCGGATTTAGTTCTACTGAGGTCACCATTTCTTTATATGTTACAGAGCAGTTCCCATCCCTCTAATACTAGTAACCTCTATTCTCAGCTTAAATAGACGACTGCTGGCTACAAAGTGACATACATTTTATAATTATTTGATATTTTTGAGACACATCATTTTCAAATTTTCCTCATTTTTTGACTGCTTTATCAAAGTTCTGTATCCTTTTTTCCATGTGAAGTTTCTTTAATAA
Organism: Murina feae; assembly: GCA_004026665.1. NCBI lineage: Eukaryota > Metazoa > Chordata > Mammalia > Chiroptera > Vespertilionidae > Murina > Murina feae. The sequence goes on from PVJC01044036.1 coordinate 5,228, forward strand.
ACACAACACACAGGTATACACACAGACGACCTTCTAAAACATTGTCCTCGTGGTAAAACTTGATGAGACTCCATCTCTAAGGCCGTCTCTCTCCTCTCTCCCTGCTCTCCTACCGACTATTGACTGAGAGCTCTGTGGTGGTTGATGAAGGTCTTCTTGGTGCCTTGACTTTTGGGGATGCACCAGTGGTACTGGTTTCCTTCTGGGCTGTGCTGCCCCAGGACGGTGTTCTCCTCACAATTTGTCTAATGCGTGACTTGTATTTTTTTTCCATTTTAGGTGACGACCCTTGTAAATTGTCCCCAGAATCCTTCTAACAGGAAGAAAGGATGTTCCAAAAGAGCCAGAGTTCTTCTAGCTTCTGTGGAGGAAGCAACTTGGAACTTATTAGACAAGGGAGAGAAGATCGCCCAGGAAGCCACTGTTTTAAAGGACGAGCTAACTGCCACACTGAAGCAAGTTCGCAAAGAAAGTGAGTGCTCTTGCCTCGGTCAGGAGCAAGCCGCACTCCTCAGGGTGCTAGTTCCTGAATGAGATTTGTGAGTGATTTGTTTTCCTGATTGGAGTTGAGTAGTTTTTTGCAGAGCTCTGAGCAGCTGCTAGAGCTGTGGGAGCCATTCCTCAGCTCCGAGGCTCAGGGACCACTCCTGGTTCTTCCTGTTAGTTGTTCTCGTCCTCCAGGCAGCCTTTGCCCCCAGGCAGCATCTTCTCCTCACCAATCACAGTTTATCCACAATAAATAGAGAGAAGTGTTCCCTTTCTTGTCATCATCATAGAATATAATGAGAAATGACTAATGGAGCCGAAGACATAGTTTCCCATACATGAATAAATCATAAAGTTCCTTGTAAGCAGTTAGAAATACAAGTTTCTGACTACCTCTGAAGTACATTTTAAAAAAATTGTCAAAATTTTACATATATCCCCTTTTCCCCCATTGATCACCTACCCTGGGCAAGCCCCCACTGCCCCAGTGTCTGTGTCCATTCATTATGCTAATATGCATGCATACAAGTCCTTTGGTTGCTCTCTAACCCCCCGCCCCCCACCTCTCCTGCCATTTGTCTCTGGCTCTATTTCTGTTCATCAAATTGTGTTGATCATTATATCCCACACTAGGGGCCCTGTGCACAAAAATTTGTGCACTCGGTTGGTCCCTAAGCCCGACCTGTGCCCTCTTGCAGTCTGGGACCCTTCTGGGGATGTCCACCTGCTGGCATGCCTGGTCAGCCTGGGTGAGGGGCTAATGGCTGTTTGCAGGCTGGCCAAGCCCCCCCAGTGTGAACCCTCACCCCACTGGGGTGTGGCCAGCCTGGGTGATGGGCTGAGGGCTGTTTTCAGGCTGCCCACAGTCCCTTCAGGTTTTGGGCCCCTACTGGGGTACCTGTCCAGCCTGGATGAGGGGCTGATGGCTGTTTGCAGGCTGTCCAAGCCCCCAGTGGGGTCCCTCACCCCATTGGGGTGTGACCAGCCTAGGTGATGGGCTAAGGGCTATTTTCTGGCTTTCAGGCTGCCCACAGCTCCCATTGACCCAATGTCCCCAGCAAGGCTGGCTGGAAGCAGGTTTCTGGGGTTTGTGTATCTTCTATAATTGATACACTGTTCCTTTAAGCTGAGGCCTAGGCAAGTAATGAAGCCTTCTGTTGGCTTCAGCTCTGAGGCTTCTATAATTGAGACAATGTTGCAAATATATTGTTGCCTGGAGCCACAGTCAGCAAACAGTTTTACTCCTGCTGCAACAGAAGCTGCCTATTTACTCAGCTCCATGAGTGCCGGCCTCCATCTTGGCTGGGTTAATGTGCATACAGTCGCTCTGATTGGCTGGTGGGCATGGCTTAGGCATCCTGAAGAAATGGTCAATTTCAATATTATGCTTTTATTAGATTAGATATGACTGAGATCATGTGATATTTATCTTTCTCCAAGTGGCTTATTTTGCTTAGCATGATACTCTCCAGTTCCATCCATGCTGTTGCAAATGGCAAAAGTTCCTTCTTTTTTTACAGCAGCATAGTATTTCATTGTGTCGATGTACCACAGTTTTTTAATCCATTCATCTGCTGATGGGCACTTAGACTATTTCCAAATCTTAGCTATGGTGACTTGTGCTGCTATGAACATAGGGGTGCATATATCCTTTCTGATTGGTGTTTCTGGTTTCTTGGGATATATTCCTAGAAGTGGGATCACTGGGTCAAATGGAAGTTCAATTTTTTGTTTTTTGAGGAAACTCCATACTGTTCTCCATAGTGGCTGCATGGTCTGCATTCCCTCCAGCAGTGAACGAGGGTTCTTTTTCTCCGCATCCTCGCCAGCACTTGTCATTTGTTGATTTGTTGATGATAGCCATTCTGACAGGTGTGAGATGGTATCTCCTTATTTTGATTTGCATGTCTCAAATAATTAGTGACTTTGAGCATGTTTTCATATGTCTCTGGCCTTCTGTATGTCCTCTTTCAAAAAGTATCTACGTAGGTCCTTTGCCCATTTTTTGATTGGATTGTTTATTTTCGTTTTGTTAAGTTGTATGAGTTCCCTATAAATTTTGGAGATTAAACCCTTATCAGTGATAACATTGGCAAATATATTCTCCCATGCAGTGGGCTTTCTTGTTGTTTTGTTGATGGTTTATTTTGCTGTGCAGAAGCTTTTTATTTTGATGTAGTCCCATTTGTTTATTTTCTCCTTAGTTTCCATTACCCTAAGAGCTGTGTCGGTAAAGATATTGCTACAACATATGTCTGTTATTTTGCTGCCTTTGGAGTCTTGTAGGATTTTTATGGTTTCCCCATCTTACATTTAAGTCCTTTAGCCATTTTGAATTTGTTTTTGTATATGGTGTAACTTGGTGATCTATTTTTTTTTCATTTTCTGGAAGTTTTGATTTTCTAAACTTAAAAAAAAATGGTTTGCACCAACTGTGCACAAGTCATGTTGCTGCTGTGTTAGTATTACATAATGAAAGTACATATTTCACCTTTTGCTATCTTATGAGAGTATAATAGTTTCCTAATGAATGTAAGTTTCATTTGCAGGTTATTTAAAAAAAAAAAGACTCAATATTCTTTGGTCAATAGAATGATTTTCTATATCAGTTTGCTGCAAGGAACTATTCTGAGAGGACAAGGAACTTAAATTTTCCTAGTCTACTTTGTAAAAGACTTTGGGTGTCCAAATATTTCCCTTTTCCCAACCCCCAACATAACAAGAAAATTAGGAAATCTTTGCTAATTAAACAATGAAAATGAATGTAATGGCCACAATACACTTTAGGTCTGATACAGGGGGGTCAGTTGCTGTAACTTTCCATGTGGTTTGTTTTCTAGGTATTCTGTGGACAGCACATAGAAAACATAATGTCCGAGGTAATTTGGAATGAACCCGTCATTCCTTCCTGCTGCTCAGAACCGCCTTTGTCCCGTCTTCCAGGCCTTGGTACCATCACCCACTCAGTTACCCAGTTAGTTTAGGCTCTTGGTTCTCATTCCACCCTCCCTTCCAATCAGTCTTTCAAGTTCAACAGATTCTATCTCCTTTGGCCCCTTAGATCTGTTCCCTCCTCTCCATTTCTAATGTCCCATCCCACATTCAGGATTACTATATTAGCCTCATCCCATACCAAAGCAGATAGAGCTTTAAAGAATGAAATCATACTCATTTACCTCCCTGCTTAAAATCCATGTTAGAAGCTTTTGGAGAATTTGGGGGACTGTCTTTCTGGATAACGTTCAAACTTTTAAATGCAGCTCTCACAGCATCTCATCGTTTGGCTTCTGCCATGCTCTCTCTTCTCATTTCCCGAGTCTGCCCCTCCTCAAACTTCCATCCAACCAGGAACTCTCAGCACCCTGGATGGTCCACGTTGCTTTCTGCCTGTTACAGAGCTGTCCCTTCACCTGGAGTGCTCTTCTCTTTCAGCCAATCTTCAGCAGCTAAGCTCAGCCCGAGCCAGCGTTCCAGGAAGTGTTCACTGAACCCCACGATACTGATATAGTATCGTGTCCCCGGAGATTCTGAGCATCTCTCTTTTGTAGAACCTCGCCCCCGGCCCCACAACAACCCTGCCCCCTGCAGGCACCCAACATTGATTTACTTGTTCAGCCAACCTAGACTCTTTATTCCTTGATAGTGGCAAGTACCATTTCTTTTTTGTTATTATTTTTTGTCAGCAGTGCCTGACATAGAACCGACACCTGATAAATGTTAGAAGTGAAAAATGTGATGCATCATTTTGTCACTTTATATTATAAAATTTGATAATGGTCTTATCTTTGCTGCCATGAGAAATTACTCTTATAGTTATGGTTTCACTGCTGTGTCTTTGGTTTGGAATACAAATCCTGTCCTGATACTGTTTCTTCCAGAAAACGGGATCTATCTGATAGCACAGTGTCCATAAACTAGCTGGTAATAAATATGGAAGAAGCTGGTCATTCTTAGAAGGTTACAGTAATTGCAATAGTTGTCATGAAATGGTATTTTTTTAAAAAAAGGATAGTCAACATTTTTAGCTCACAAGAAGGTATTTTAAAGAAAAGTTCTCAAAGAGGAGTTTGTTCAGATTCTGACTATGTAGTACATCCCTCACTGTGCTCTGCTGTGTGTGAAACACGTCTGTGGCATATGCTGTGTACACAACAAATACATTTGGTTAAAAATCAGCAAGCGCTTCACATTCTGATTATTTTTGACAAACTGCCAAACGAACCACCGTCACTTGAGTTTAGGGAGAACGCAGCAAAAGTGCAAGTGGTCCTGGAGTTTGGGGCCGTGCTCACCCCCTGGATAGAGACAGCAATAGAGAGAGCACAGTTCCCCAAATCAGGAAGGAATTTCGGCTCAGAGTGGAGTGGAAGTATCAGGAGAATGAACTCTGTATGATCCTAGAAATGTATTTAACATAGTTTCCTGTGCTTATAATTTTTTCTAAAAGGCTTTGTTCACTGGCGTAATGTGAAGACCCAATGAAGAGCAAATGATAAGTTTAAAGTATTTGGAAAAGTGAAAAAAAATATTGGACGTAGAGGATATTTATATCTATATTCACTGACTTTCAAGAAGAATTTTGAGACTAATTTAGAAATTTCTTCTAATGAAGACAGTATAATTTATACAGCTTTCAGTAGGTTCTGTTTTACTGCCTTTGGTGGCTTTACTTAGAACTTGAAATGTACCTCATAGTAAGTATTGAATTAAAAAAAATATTTTGATTTGTCTGCATTTGCCTCTTGCATTTCCATAGAAATTTTGGAATCATCTCAGTTTTTACAAAAAAGCCTGCTGGAATTTTGATTAAGAGTTCTCCCTACCAGAACCAGCAGTTGGAAACATACCATAGGCTTCATGTTCATGTATGTCAAGTGGGATAGGACTTGCAAGTTTGTTGGAATCCTGCCAAAGTGTAGTATTTCTCTTCTTGGCCTCCACCAAGGCTACCATGAACCACTTGGAGGGCTGGGAAGGTTGAGGAGTTTTTGAAACTATCAGTGGCCCTCTAACTACAGCTCTCCTTCCCAAAGATGGGGCTGTCGTATTTTGTACTAAAAGAAGTGCTGTGCTATCTAGTCTAGTTGTGCAGGAGCCTCCCATCTGCATGCCTGTGGAGCTTAGCCCACAGCAACTGACAGCTTGCCCCACTTTGCATGGCTCAGGACTATTTGTAGCAGGGCTGGTGATGTAGCTAGTAGCTAGAGGACTGTCTCCTTCCCTGTGAGAAGTAAATGTTTGTATTAAAAAGATATACACATTCCTCATGTGCATAACACATGTATTCAGGGTATTTTTAAAATTTGTTCCTCTTTCGATAGTTTTTCGCCTTAATGATTTGCAAGATCCTACCTACATTTACAGACATTTTCCCCCCACAGGAATTAGACTCACTGTCATCCATATTAGTCAGAGAAAACGATTACCTCTAGAAACGATTATTCCTGGAAAATGGTAACTTAGAAGTGTAATTAATCTTCCTATCAGTACACTTGGATACTTACTTAAACAAGAAATGCCATTATAGAATTTCTAATATTGAACCTTTAAAATGTTACCTATTTCTTCCCTGATTATTCAATGCATTTTTATTTGGTACAAGAAAATAAATTGTGTCCAAAGGAGAATAGAGATTTAAAAAGTTTACTGGTGCCCATTTTGGGTCACCTGTATTGAAAGATCTTACCTATTGAAGCTCAGCTGTATTGAATATCTATACTAATAAAAGAGTAATATGCTAATTGGTGTCACTCCGCTACAATCCAAGCCACGCCCACCAGCCAATCAGAGCAACTATGTGCAAATTAACCCAACCAAGATGACGACCAGCAGCTACAGAGCTAGAGCAAACAGGAAGCTTTCTTGCCTTGGTGATGGAGGAAGTTGCCTGCCTAGGCTGGCTGTGGCTTCTGCTCAAGGTAACAAAGTTTCAGTTATAGAAGTCATGGCACTGAAGCAAGCAGGAGGCTTTGTTGCCCCAGCAATGGAGGAAGCTGCCTGCCTAGGCAGGCTGTGGCCTTCACTTAAGGCAACAAAGTTTCAATTATAGAAGCTAAATAAACCCCAGATAACTGCTTCCAGCCAGTCTTGCTGGGAGCTTGGGTGGCTGGGGGCTATGGCCAGCCTGCAAACAGCCATCAGCCCCTCACCCAGGATGGCCAGGTACCCCAGCAGAATCCCCTACCCTGAGGGGGCTTCGCCAGCCTGTAAACAGCCATAAGCCCCTCATCCAGGCTGGCCAGGCACACCAGGGGGGTACACCTACCATGAAGGGGCTGTGGCCAGCCTGCAAACAGCTATCAGCCCGTCACCCAGGATGCCCCACCCTCATGGGGTGAGAGTCCCTGCTGGGGGTTTGGCCAGCCTGAAAACACCATCAGCCCCTCACTCAGTTTGGCCAGGAACCCCAGTGGGACCCCCACCCTGATCCGGGACACCCTTCAGGGCAAACCAGCCGGCCCCTCCCATCTACCAGGCCTCTAGCCTATATAATAAAAGGGTAATATGCAAATTGAGCCTAACAGCAGAACCACTGGGAATGACTGGTCACTATGAAACACACTGACCACCAGAGGGCTGATGCTCAATGTAGGAGCTGCTCCCTGGTGGTCAGTGTGCTCCCACAGGGGAAGCTCTATTCAGTCACAAGCCAAGCTGCTGGCTGCCAGTACAGCGGTGGTAGTGGGAGCCTCTCCTGCCTCCTCAGCATCACTAAGGATGTCCGACTGCAGCTTAGGCCTGCTTCCCGCTGGCAAGTGGACATACCCCGAGGGCTCCCAGGCTGCCAGAGGGATGTCTGACTGCCAGCTTATGTCTGTTCCCCTATGGAGCGGGCCTAAGCCGTCAGGTGGACATCCCCCGAGGGGTTCCCAGAATGCGAGAGGGCACAGGCTGGACTGAGGGACCCCCCTCCCCCCGAGTGCACAAATTTTTGTGCGCCGGGCCTCTAGTTCATTATAGAGGAAAATATCAGTTCATTTTTAGTTAGCCATCCCTAAGTAACAGGCTGGCTCTGTCTTCTCTGCTCCACAGCATTGCAGTTAGGACTTGTATAAAGTGTTTGCTATTTACCACTAATTACAGCCTTTCTATGGTTCCCTTGTTGTTTCCATCCATTGCTGTGTTGATGGTGTGTGTATTTAACTGCTATTACACCCAAGAGTATTCTTAGATAAGCATAAAGTTACAAATATAATAATCTTTTCAACCAAGTACAGTGTGCTCAGGAGATGTAGTTCATTCATTTGAAAGGGGAAGATGAACTCTTGTTTTAACACGTTTTAACATGCATGCGTCTCGCCTTGTAACTGGCAGAATGTTTGTGAAAACACTTTCAGTGAAGACTGATGAGCTAATTAGCTACATTGCTTGTAAACTGCTAATTGCTGGAGAATACTCAACAAGGCCTCCCTTAGTATTCACTGGAATATTCTGCAGTAGGCTTTTCTTACAGTGCGCGTGCCAAGCCCAGTAACTCTTCAGTGTAGCCCGTATTGTAGCGGGCAGTTTGGAAGTATTTAATGTGTGTGTGCAGTCCTCTCAGTTTCAGTCGCTTGATATGTTGGACCTATGATAGGATGATTGGAGAAATAATAATAATGCCAATTTTGAAAGTATGATAAATTTTGTAAGCCACATGCCATTTACTTTGATGTGTAACTCAAAGACAGGAGCAAAGATTTAATGAATGTTAACTGATTGATTTGTAATTGATGGGTCTATGAAACTGAAACATTGTCTCAAATCTCAGCTGGTAAAGCATTTGAAATCAAAGGCGTGATTTATATCAGAGCCATGTCTTTGCTCTCCACCCTGCCTGGAGAGATGGCACCATGCTATAGCCATTTCGTAAATGTGTGCAAAGGTACTAGTAAGTAGGTGTGAGGCTGATAACCGATCTAAAGGTCATGCTCACAAAAGATAGATCTGAACATTTGGTTTTGTTGAATATTCTAGAGTGCCTTAAGATGTCGCCATTTCTCAGGGCCAGGAGTAAGAATCTTTAGAATTTCTGTCCTTAACTCTTTCTTCTCATCTCTTCTTTCAGTTACTAAGAAAGTGGTGCTCTTTCCAATAATGACCTGAACCTGAGGTCATCTCTTCTCCTTTCTTGAGAGACTCTTCTTCTACAATTATCTTTTCTTCTTCTGGGCTGATCATTCATATTCCTTTTTACTGTTTTTTTCTTCATACAGATGAGCTCATCCCTGCTTGATGATCGTGACAAATATTTAATAAAAATTCAATTTCCTTTCAGTTTACTCTCCTCTTAAACTCCTGATTCTATTTTACCGTATCTATTATTCTGCTTTGGCCTATTTATTGTTTTGCATACTTTTAATTCTGTTAAAATCCTTTGCTGTATTTGGCATTTACTTGTTCACCTTGAAGCTTTATCCCCTTCTCTTTCAGGACACTGTGCACTAAATTGCCCTGTGCCCACATGCTCCTTCTCTCTCTTGGTTGACCACTTGTTCTTGTCTTCTGTAATTTTCTTAAGCCTTAATCTTAGTTTCCGTCATCTCTTCTCTTCTTTACTTGGGAAGATTTTGCTTTCTCA
>PVJC01044037.1:0-14289 GCA_004026665.1 Murina feae
GGCGATGAAGAAACGGCCGCGGTCCCGCCAGCCGCAGGCGCTCTGGGACCCGGACATCTCGCAGACGGGCTGTGGCCCCTGCCTTCCGAGGGCTCGATCTAGAGGCGCTCACAGCGAGCATCCCAATATTGAGTCCAGAATCGATCAGGTGCATCCCCTGTATTACCTCTCGTCTGTCCACTCCTCCCCCTGGACCATCGGGCTCTCGGAGCCCCTGGGGTAGCGGGAGAGGCTGGGCACGGCCGCACTGTTGAGTAAGAGAAACCTTTTGAAATGCAAATCGGATTGTTTCACCTACTGAAACTCCTTCCACGGCTTCCCATTGATCTAAGGTTAAAGACCCCCCAAGTCCCTGCCCCCACCTCTCAGGCCCTCAGACCCGCCAGCCTCTCTAGATTCCCCCTACCCCCAGCCCGCCACTCCGCTTCCTGTCCACACTGCTCCCTGGCAGAGGCTGTGTGCCAGCTGGACCCTCGCAAAAGGCTCTTCCACTGCTCTGTCAGCGCCTCTCCCTTCCTCAGATCTCAGCTCCTTATCCCGCTCTCCGGGAGGTCCCCTAACCTTCCTTTCCGGGTCAAATTCCCCTTTTCTGAGCTCCCACACCGAAGTGTACCTTTCTCAGTAACTGTAGCCCCGTCAGCTCAGTGCACACCTACTGCACATATGGCACAACTGTGAGTGTGCATTTCCTGGTGAGCCCCGAGTCAGCTGCCCAGGGCAGGGTGGCCGCACATACTCACTCTTGCATTCCCTGGGCCTAGAACCGAGCACACCATAAACAGTGAGGTGAAATATTGGTTGAAGGACGCACGCACCGGGATCTGGGGCAGGGCAGTAGGTATTTCAGGCCTTAGAAGGCAGCGTGGAATCATGTGGCAACCGCACAGGATTGCGGACTGGGAGACCTGGGGTCAACAACAGGTTGAAAGGACTCGCAGTGTGACCTTCAGCAGGCTGTGAACCCACTCCGAACCCTCGCTTTCTCACCTAGAAAGTGGGGACACCTTCAGAATCAAGCCAGAGAGAAGAATTAGAAAAAGCACCAACACTGAGAAATATGGGTAAAATATAAGGAAAATTAAACACATGGCTGAGTTCTCAAAGGGAAGGTAAAATCACAGGCGCTAGGAACAAAGAGGAGACTGAAGGCCAGAGGATGAGCTGACAGGGGCCCTGCTACCCGAGGGGGTGGAAGGGGAGTGACTGGCACTGTTACTAGGTGCTGAGTTTAGCCCCGGGGGCAGGAGGCGAGGCGGGGAAATCAGAGGAAAGGTAGTCTCAGGGACTCAAGAAGGAACAGAAAACCTAAACAAACCCGTGAATTCTAAGGAATTGAACTGGAAACCAGGAAGTGCACACACAGCGCCTAGATAGTTCTATAGCCGTGTTCTGCCAACTCTTAAAGAAACTATTTACATCAACTGCCCCAGACCCTGGGAAAAGAGGGCCAACCACATTAGAAGACTAATAATCCTCAATAAAACATTAGCAAACCGGATCCAGTGGAGTTTGTGTAACTGTGTGTGTGTGTGTGTGTGTCTATGTGTGACAGGGTTTATCCCAGAAATGCAAGGATGAGCTACTTTAAAAACCCAGTAATGAGCCTGCTGGCTGTGGCTCAGTGGTTGAGCGTTAACCTATGAACCAGGCGGTCACCAGGTTGGATTTCCGGTCAGGGCACAGGCTGGGGTTCAGGCTCAACCCCCAGTGTGAGGCGTGCAGGAGGCAGCCGATCAATGATTCTCCCTCATCATTTATGCTTCCATCTCTCTCTCCCTCTCCCTTCCTCTCTGAAATCAATTTTTAAAAATTAAAGAAAGAAAAGATAAGGCAGGAGAAAATTAGCAAAAGCTATGCCAGGCAAGACACCAAAGAGGGTAGGAATAGCAAATGGCTTCCGATGTCAGTACAAGGACACGAGTTTTTACTCTTTCTAGTCACCAAACGGCCAATAAACATTGAAAGATTCTCAGCGTCACTGGGAATGTAGAAATGCATCTAAAAACGATGAGATACCGCTTTACACAAATCAAGTCAGCAAAATAAAAATCCCTCTGATAACACCAATAGGAACTTTCCATTTTGTGTTGAGATATGAGCAGCTCTAACAAATTAGAGTCGTTTAGCAACACTCAATAACGAAGATGTGCAAACCCCAACACCCAGAGACCTGGCTCCTACAGGAGTTCCTCAGGAGAGCATCCCACATGTGCATGAGGACAAGGGGAAGAAGGGCCCCCAGGACAGGTGATTGGCGAGGACCAATGGATACAAGCTAATCTGGCTGTAGCTGCAGGAATGGGTAAAGTAAGGCGTCTTCTCACAATGCCTGCTGCGCCGCAGTTACATGGATTGTAGCCGTATTTATCAATACTGTGAGTAAAAGAGTTTGCAAGAATGAATGTTGAATGACATCATTTATGTAAGTTTTTTTTGGGGGGGTGGGCAGTGGTTAATCCTCACCCGAGGATATTTTTTCCCATTGAGTCTACAGAGAGTGGAAGGGAGGAAGGGAAGAGGCTGGGAGGGGAGAGAGAAACATCAATTGGTTGCCCTCCGAACCAAACCTTTAACCAAGGAATGTGTCCTGACCGGGAATTGAACCCACGACCCTTTGGTGCATGGGCCAAATGCTCTAATCACTGAGCCACACTGGCCAGGCATCATTTACGTTTTTAAATACACAAAACACTGATACCCGTTTAAGAAAACGAACATTTGTTAAAAGTACAAAGTTTGCGCAAGGATAATCCCCAGCACTTCAGGGTGATGGCTGCCACCAGGAAGGAGCGATGGTGGGCTTTCGCCATGCATGTCGTGCTTTGTTTTATTTTTAAAGAAAAAGATACAAAGCAAAGGAGGTGACACAAAAGTGAGGGCTTGCTCAGTTGGGTGGCTGAGATGACTAACGGGCCAGCAAACGCAGCAGCACTCAGCGAAGGTTCTTATTAATCTCTGTAGAAGAGCGTGATGATGGCAGCTTCGCGGGCGAAGGGATCTGACGTCCCTACCTGTTGTCTCCTCTCTCTGAAACTTCACTCTCCTGTGAGTATTCCCCTCACTTTCCTCATCTGTGAAAGGCACATACTAAACATGCCTGGCCAATTTGCTCAGTGGTTAGAGCATCAGCACCTGGGACCAAAGAGTCGCAGTTCAATTCCCGGTCAACGGCACAGACCTCTGTTGCAGGCTCGATCCGCAGCCCTGGTCAGGGAGGCAACCAATCGAGTGTCTCTCTCACATTAATGTTTCTCTCTCTCTCCTGCCTCCTCCCTCCCCTCCGCTCTCTCTAAAATATCCATGGAAAACGTGTCCTCACCCCAGGATAAGTGCCTTACCTCACAGCCTGGCCGTGAGAGCTGAATCAGCGAAGGTGCTCACAGCAGAGCCTGTGCGGAGCAGCTACACTGGGGGCGGCTGCTGGGGACGGGACGGTGCTATTGTTATGGTCGCCAGGTGTCGCTTCCAGCTGCGTGTACATTCTTTCCGGTCTCAACCTGGGAGCCCTCCGAGGACCCTCGTTTGGCAATGAAAGCGCCCAGTATCCGAGAAGACCTGACTGCCTTCAAAGACCTGAATCAAGGGTTTCACGGAAGGTGGTAACAGGCTCCAACTGGAGGGGTACAGCTCCTGGACAGGCAAAAACTATAAATCCCAATTTTCTGTAAGATCTGTCCATTTTTAAGTGTTGCAACTAATTAAAAAGATAATAAAAGCACATGGTGAACCAAATGAAATACAACGTGAGTGGGTGCCAGCTTTTGAGCCCTGAGATGGAGGCTGGCCCAGAGGTGGGTGCAAAAGCAGATGTTGACAAGGACATCATTAGAGCTATAACCCGGCGAGTAACAGCAGGCGAGTGTGGAGGGTTGAAGATGACAGCCAGTTCTCTGCCATTTCTCCCACCAAGATGCACACTTTCTCCCCTCCCCTTGTTCCGGGCTGGCCCCAACTGTTTTGAAAAGAACTTGGCATGTGTGGTTGTGTAACTGCTGAGGTTGGGTGGTATGAGATCTGTAGCTCTCACTTTTGCCACCTGGAATATGCCTCTTTGAACTCCAGCTGCCATGCTGTGAGGAAGCTCAAGCAGCCACAGGGAGGGACCTACACAAAGCAGACCTGAGGCCCATGGAGGACAGCAGTGCCTAGCTCCAGCTGGCAACCAGTATCAACTGCTTGTCAAGTGAGTGAGGCCATCTGGGAATATCCAACCCTCACAGAGACCCAGCCAACAGTAAATGAAGGCCTGCTGGGTCGACCTGCAGAATTGTAAGGAACAATCTCTTCTGTGTGTTTTTTAAATATTATTTTTTATTGATTTCAGAGAAGAAGAGGGAGGGAGAGAGACAGAAACATCAATGACGACAGAGAATCATGGACCGGCTGCCTGCTGCACACGCCCTACTGAGGATCGAGCGCACAACCCAGTCATGTCCCCTGACCTGGAATCAACCCATGACCTCCCAGATCATAGGTCAACACTCAACCACTGAGCAACACCGGCCAGGCAATAGCTTCTGTTTTAAGATACCAGATACTAGAGTGGCTTGTTGAGCAGAAACAGGCAGCACCGGAAAAAAAGAGGCCTTACTCTACCTAGAAGATTTGAGATTTCAACTAATTCTTTTAAAAGGCATATATTGGCTGTGTGGTTTTTTATTGATTTTTTTACAGAGAGAGGAAGGGAGATACCGAGAAGGAGAGAGAAATATTAATGTGAGAGCACAACGTGGATCAGCTGCCGCCTGTATGCGCCCTGCCAGGGATCCAGCCATCACTGGGGCACGTGCCCTGACCAGGAATCAAACCAGCAATCTCTCAGTGCAGGGGCTGACGCCCAACCAACTGAGCCACAACAGCCAGGAAAAGGCATATATTGGCTTTAAATTTTTTATATATTTTTTATTGAGTTCTTACATAGAGGAAGGGAGAGGGATAGAGAGCTAGAAATATTGATGAGAGAGAAACATCGATCAGCTGCCTTCTGCGCAACCCCCATTGGGGATGTGCCCGGAACCAAGGTACATGCCCTTGACCAGAATTGAACCTGGGACCCTTCAGTCCGCAGGCCAACGCTCTATCCGCTGAGCCAAACCGGTCAGGGCTGACTTTAAATTTTTTATGAAAGAGGGAGTGGAGGTGAGTAGTTAACTTTCCAAATGGAGAGGAGAGCACGCACACAGCATGGATAATGCAAAGTGTGTCGTCGAGGATCCCCAAGTAAGTCAGCTTTTTGCCATCGGGGGCCTAAAGCACCACAATGGGAGGATGGGAGATAATAGTGTCTAAGCTTTCTTGAGCACAGCTGTGTGCTGGGCACTGTGCGAGGTGCTTCACAGGATCATGTAAATTCTCAGTCCTCACGTGGCTCTCATTAGGGCGTGAGAAAGGTGTGGTCCGAGAGGTCGGGTTACCTGCTGAGGATCACACAGCCAACGACTGGCAGAGCTGAGATGTGAAGCTGCTCTATTAGCCTCTGCTCTTTCCACGACATCACAGAGACCCTGCAGCCTCCCGTGCTGAGTCGGACCCCGAAGGGCTGTGTGCCAGGAGAACAGGAATTGGACCCGAAGGGGAGAGGCAACCACCGAGGAACTGTGAGCAGGGGACTGAGATGTTCGTTTTCACTTGGAAGCATCTCGATGGCAGTTGCCAGAACTAGAAGCTGAAGACAAGAAAGGAGACATTTCCGAAGGTCTAGGTGGGGGCCCTGAGCCGCGCTGCATTCCCCCGTCACGGGGCCTGGCCAGGCCACCTGTAGCCGGCCGCGTGGCTGAGACTGGGAGTCAGCTTCAGAGCAGAACTTTCTTTCTGAGGCAAAATGAGCACTGAAAGCTGTGACCCCCGCCTGGCAGGGAAAACTGGGTTCGAATCCTAAGTCCAAAGGTCTAGAGATGAGACTTAGGTTGGGGTCCTAGGGCCGAGAGGTAGGAGCTGGAAAGAGGCCAGTTGCAGGCCAAGAAGCAGGAGAGACCCCGAGCAAGGGCGAGAACTCTGGGGCGTGCTGTGATTCACCTGAGAGGCAGGTGGCAGGCGGTGCCAGGGGCTGGCCAGAGGCAGCCTAAGCTGGTAAGTAGAATCGCAACACTGGTCATAAGCCATGGGGGAGAACAAGGGTGGGGCCTGGGGTCCCGTCCAGGCTTGGGCAGCTGGGTGGCTGGTGACTCTACTGAAACCAAGAACAATGGGAAAGGAGCAGGTTTGGGAGAACAGATGAATTCAAATCGGGAGATATTCGATGCCTGCTTGATACAGTTAGATGGAAACATTGACCTTTTAAGCCCCTGTGAACACTGAGAGATTCACGAGACACTTAGGGGCAGTGGAGGGCCAGAAGGAAACCGGGGCTAGAAACAGAGCTTCAGGAGTCACCAGCATAGCAAGGGGATGAGAGTAGCCAGGACCAGTGTGCAGCTGAGGAGAGAATTCAATTGCCTGCAGCAAACGAAGTCTCAGCAAGTAGCCTGAGAAAGATCAGCCAGGGAGGCAGGAGGAGGAACGAGAGGAAAACAGAGACTGTTTTCGCAAAAATCAACAAAGAATGCCCTGAGAAGAAAAGCGGAACGAAGATAGAAAAGCCCCTTGATCTGGTCATGAGACGTCCGCTGAGGCCGCCTGAGTGAGAGCAAGTGCAGCTGACAGATGTGAGCTGAGGCGGTGCCTTCCTTACCCACCACGTGTGACACCCACCCTCACCTTAGGCTCCAGCTGCAATGTGCACGCATAGCTCCCATGGGCTCTGAGGGCTAGTGTTTGGGGGGACACTGCTGGGACCTCTTGTCTCCGCTCCTCAGTGTTGGGAGCTGAGCTGGACGTGACTCGGTGACCGGAGCTGGACATTGGCTGAGGCTGTGGGCTGCCACCTCTGGGTCCTGCCATTGGAGGGGCCCAGACACGAGCACAGATAAAGATCAGGAAGGGCCAGGGATTTACTCTGCCTGCTCAGGGTGTAGACTTGCTAAAACAAGACAGGAGTTTATTATATTCTTCAACTTGAACAGGTCAGATAAAATCCGTACGATTTCAGATTCTTTAACAGCCTTAATTACCGATCAAACAATGTGGCTCCCGTTTATACTCTTTTTCAAGTTTTTTAAACTTCAAGTAAATTACTTCCTTGAAGATAGTCTATTTCTTTTTTTCAGCTTCGTTTCTTTGAATTCCACATTCATAATTTCTGTTTCTTTTTTTAAAGTATATTTTATTGATTTTTTTACAGAGAGGAAGGGAGAAGGATAGAGAGTTAGAAACATCAGTGAGAGAGAAACATCAATCAGCCGCCTCCTGCACGCCCACTACTGGAGATGTGCCCGCAACCAAGGTACATGCCCTTGATGGGAATCGAACCTGGGACCTTTCAGTTCACAGGCCAACGCTCTATCCACTGAGCCAAACCGGCCAGGGCTTTTTTTTTTTAAAATATTTATTTATTGATTTCAGAGAGGAAGGCAGAAGGAGAGATAGAAACATCAATGATGAGAGAGAATCATCTATCGGCTGCCTCCTGCATGCCCCCCACTGGGGATAAAGCCCACAACCCAGGCATGTGCCCTTGGCCGGAATTGAACCTGGGACCCTTCAGTATGCAGGCTGACGCTCTATCCACTGAGCCAAGCCAGCCAGAGCTCTGTTTCTTTTTTTAAAATATATGTATTGATTTCAGAAAGGGAGAGGGAAAGAGAGATAGAAACATCAGTGATGAAAGAGGACCATTGATCAGCTGCTGCTTTCTGGGGGTTGAGCCTGCAATCCGGGCATGTGCCCTTGACTGGAATCAATCCCAAGACCCTTCAGTCTGCAGGCTGACGCCCTACCCACTGCGCTGAACTGGGAAGGGCCATAGATTCTGTTTCTATCATGATCTCCATGTGTACTCATTCTCAACAATCAAGGATTAAAAAAATAAAATATAATTGTAGCCAAAGTTTATAAAATTCAAACATATTTCCACCAAAATATGTACATACAAATGTAAAACAAAATTATTTAAACATGTTTACTAAGGTTATTTTCCTCTAAAATATTCAAAGCTATCTGTTGAAAAATGCAAAATACAAATTATAATAGAAAAATATTTATATTTAAAATCAAATGAAGTTAATAAAGCTGGGTATTTTGTTAACTTTAAAAGAAGTTTTACAAAATAGCTTTATGGAAATCAAACTATTCATAACCTAACATTCAATGTCCATCCACTAGCCAATATAGAACAATCAACATTATACTTCACAAAATTGATGTCTAGACCTACGTGCATACAAATTAAACAGTAGTTAGAATTATTTAATATTACAAAATAGCTGTCATGTGCAACTCTGTGGCTGGAGCACAACATAAAATGATACCCCTAGAACACAAAGAGAAACAAGAAAAATGGACACTCAGCACTATGGGAAATGGTGCTTTATCATGCTATCTGAGAGGCAATATTTGACAAAAGCTACTGCATTTTCTCTTACCTAAGTGCTTCACTGCTTAAGCCCTCCACACACTCCAAAGCAGCGTGTGCCCTGGAACCTGCAGACCCAGGGCCCAGCTTTCCCAGGACCTGGCTGCAGTCTCGCTGTTTCCAGGATACGGCAAGAGGTTGCAGAAGAATTTCTCTGGGGCCGGAGCAGTGGTAATGGCCAGAGCAGACGCTTGGGTTTCAGCTTGTGTTGTGCAGCGGGTCCCAAGTGACAGGGGTGCCCAGGAGTCCTTTAACAAATGTGCTGTGTGCTAGGCGAGGCCCCCTCCAGGCCGTGGCCAGGGCAGGGCCCTGTGGGCCAGGTCTGAGGATGATACTGTTTGTGGGGGAAGATCATGATTCAGTTTCCAATAGGCCCAGTTTGTGGTACATCTGAGACATTCAAGTAGGGATGCTAGCTAGGCAGTCCGATACACAGGCTGGGCACCAGCGGAGAGACGCACATCTCAGAGACCAGCTGGTGGCCCTGAAGCCATGGGTGAGGTGTAATCCTGCAGGGGCTGGGAGGCAGGAGGAGGAGGAGAAGGAGGAGGAGAGGAATTCCAGGGCGGCTGGGCGGAGCAGTAACAGCCAACAGAGGAACAGGAGCAGCAGGAGGGAGTGGGAGAGACAGGAAGTGCTCAGCCCTGGAAGCAAGGAAAAGAGTTGGTCAACCACGGGAAAAACTGGGGGGAGTTCAAGAGGGGGAAACCTAAGGAAGATGGGTTTAATGACGGGAAGGTCATTGCAAAAGCATGGAGCCCGGCTGGCATGGCTCAGTGGTTGAGCGTCAACCTATGAACCAGACTCGAGGTGAGATTCCCAGTTTCGGACTCAAACCCCGTGCAGGAAGCAGCCAATCAATGATAGATCATCACTGATGTTTCTATCTCTCCCTCTCCCTTCCTCTCTGAAATTAATAAATATATGTATTAAACACACACACACACAGGCACGCATCGGGGAGGTGAGAGGCGGGCACCAGCCTGAAGGAGTTGAGCAGTGAGTGGAAGGAAGGGAATAGAGAATTTTTTCCCAACCTTTTTTCTTTTTCCATAGATTTAGCTTTTTTTTTCTTCCCAAAATGTCTCCTGTTGACAGGATTCTGTCTTGGACATTAACGCACCAGAGTTTAAAGGACTGGAGAGATGCCTGAAATCCGATCCTACGGGAGAGTTCCCACTGCCCTCTACGAGATTCTTGGCCTGTGACTGCGCCCCAGCCTCTCAGCAATGCCCTGGGCAATGGTGGGAGCTGGGCAGCCTCTGGCCGCTGTTTTCCTGTCGCTGTTTTCCTGTCGCAGAGTGAGCTGAGGCACACTGGCTGCGGGGCAGTGGAGAAATGGCGAGTTGGTGGAAACACACAACGGTTCGCAAAGCGTCTGTTCCATAATGACACATCTCTTCCGCTTGAGTCTCATTGGCCACAGCCCTTCACGGGCGAGAAGCATGCCCTTCCAGCAGCGTTGGATCCCCAGCGACACTCATGCTAAAGCAGGTACCGACTCCTCCTGGGCCTCCTAGGACAGCTTCCCCCGGTCTGAGCTCAATTCTCTATCTCCCTGCATCCAATCTTCCCAACTTTTTATTATAAAAAGTTTCGAAAGTACAGGAAAGTTGAAACTACAGTCCAATTATTATTTGTCTATCCACCACTTGGCTTAGATTTAGCACGCACCAGTGGGGTCCCTTGGCCTGGCCTATAGGATTGGGCCAAAACTGGCTCTCTGACATCCCCCAAGGGGTCCCAGATTGAGAGAGGGCACAGGCCAGGCCGAGGGACCCCACCAGTGCACAACTGAGGTGGTGGGGGGATTATGCGGGAGGGAGGGACCGGAAGAGGGTTCCAGGGTGTTCAGCCTGTCTTGGACTCCAGCAAACTTACTGGTTGGACCGTCTGCCCCCTGGTGGTCAGTGCACACCATAGCAACTGGTCCACTGTCTGCTCCCTGGTTGTCAGTGCATGTCATAGGTAGCAGTTGAGTGGCCTTAGCATATCATTAGCATATATGCTTTGATTGGTTGAATGGCTGACTGGATGACCAGGCACTTAGCATATTAGGTGTTTATTGTATAGGATACAAATATTTACATATTTATGCAGAGCTCTTTTCTTAAAAAAATATTTTTAATTGATTTTAGAGGGAGAGGAAGGGAGAAGGAGAGAAAAACATTGATCTATTTCCTGCATGTCCTCTCCTGGGGATTGAGCCAGCAACCGGGGCGTGAGGGGGTGCCCTGACTGGGAATCTAAGCAGTGACCTCTCAGTGCATGGGAGGATGCCAAACCAACTAAGCCACACTGGCCAGGGCTAGAGTTCTTGAACTAGGTGGAAATTGTGCTGCTTCACATTTTAATACTTCAACATACATCTCCTAAAAGTAAGGGCTTCCTCCTACATGACCACAGGAAAATAACAGGTCCCAAATATCCACATGCAGAACACACTCAAATTCTCCCCTATTGACCCCCAAATGTGTTCTATGTCTTTTCAAAGGACCCCAACCCAGATTCACGTATGTGTATGTGAGAGAGAGGCTGGATGAGGCGCCTGGCAGATTCAGGGAGCAAGCAGAGGGAGGAATGAGGTGGAGGGAGGTTGGGAATTTGATTTTGTTTTGAGAGGGAGCAGTTACAGATTCAGGAGGGAAAATGAGTAATTGAGGAAATGGGGTGCAGAACACAGCTAGAGGGACTAGCCTTGGGCAGGAGGAGGGCAGCTCCTCTATTCCAGGGGTTTTCCAAGTGGGACCCCAGGCCAACGGCATCTCACCTCTCCCCACTTCAGCCTACTGAATCACAAGCGTGGGTGATTGTTTGTTTGTTGTGTGTATTTGTTTACTGATGTCAGAGAGGAAGGGAAAAGGATAGAGAGATAGAAACATCAATGATGAGAATCACTGATAGGCTGCCTCCTGGGGATCGAGCCCACAGCCCAGGCATGTGCCCTTGACCTGAATGGAACATGGGACCCTTTAGTCTGCAGGCTGAGCTCTATCCACTGAGCCACAAGGGCCAGGGCTCACAAGCATGTTTTACAGGCCCTCCAGGCGGCTCTGAGGCACACAGAGTTGGAGAACAATCTCTACCCTAACCTGAGGGCAAGGCCTGGGGGCACAGGTGCAATGTGGATTTGGTAAGTGGCGGGGGAGGGAGTTCACCTCTGACGGCTTCAGTTTTCTCTGTGACATGAGGTGGAGACCATCAACTGAGTGTGAGGTGAGACAGCGAGGACGCACAGGTCCAGGGTCAGGGAGTTTAAAGTAGCCAATGACCACGTGATGTGGCTGGGTCACTGAGCAGTGAGGGTTGATGACCCTGAATGAAGAGTGCTCCTGGATGTGTGACTTCCTCCAACATGTGACGGCTCTCAGAGTGAAATTCCGAAGCAAACAAGCCTCTGGACCCAGGGCTGAGGTTTAGGCAGACAGGAGCTCGGGAGAAAGGTGGAGGGGGCCGGGAGTTAGCATGTTGTCAGGAGAGTTGTTGAGATGAGGGCCTGCACAGTTGAAGCTGGATAAGAAGGAGCTGCAGGGTTGGACGAAGGGAGAGAGCTTTGATCTGGAAGCCACAGGAGACTGAAATGTTTGCGAGAGGAGTGGACAGACAGGCGGATGGACGGTTAGGAGAGGGGCCGAGGCAGGCTGCTTGAATGAGATCCTGCCTCAGATGACAAGCTGACGGAGAGAACGGGGCTGGTTTGGAGTGGAAAAGGTCCAGGGGATTCAGTCACCAAGTTGCTGAGAGGCCAGGAGGGGGGTGGGTCCTCCAGTGGACATGCGATGGGAAGAGCAGACAGTCTTCCTTGCCCACTGTGTCCCCCTGAGGGAGGCGGAGTGGTGGGGCAGGTGGCAGACAGTTCCAAAGGGGGAGCAGGAGGGAAGCTGAGCCCAGTGGCTGAGCCTCGGAGGCAGAGGGTTATTTCAAACTAGACAGTGGGGGTTGAGGAGGACAGTCTGGAGGCGGCCATCTGGAGCCAGGGAAGCACCCTCGCCTCTAAGAAAATAAACAGCTCTCACTTCAGGAGCCTGCAGAGGAGGTCGTGCCCTCCAGGGAGACTTAAATTTCAGTTGAGGGGGGAAGTGGAGGGAGGATCTGTGAGGAGATTTGCCTTTTACTAGAGGGCGTGGGGGTTGCTTTGGGAGGGGCAAGCGGAGGGCTGGTCACCGCCAGCGAGCGGGGGAGCACAGAGTGAAGACAAGGCCAGGAGTGGGGACTGCGCTGCCTTTCCACCACTGAGTGCTGCAGTCGGTCTCCTGGAAGCCGTAAAAAGTGGTGGTTCACCCTGTGGCCTCCAGAGCAGCCCTGCCTGCTAGCCATCTGTAACCGTGGGTCTCACTGCTCTCCTCTGTAAAGGAGGTGACAATAGCACCTACCTCACAGGGTTGCTCTGATGACTCAGTGACTCAGTGTGTTAATGTTTAAAACAGAATCTGGACAGTCGCTCAGATATGCTTGCTCGGCAGTGGCTCCCAGGCCCCCCGGAGCAGCCTGTTTGCTTGCCTGGCCTCTGGCCCTATGCCAGGTAGGGAACAAAGTGGCAAACCCTTGAATGGGGACGATGAGTTTGATGAGTAGTTGCCAATACAAGAATTACATGGAAACACCAAGGATAGCAAAGAAGATTCCAGTGGAAAATGGGTCCTTTCAGGCAGCAGGCGGCTGACACCCCTATATGTGGGATCTGGAGAAGGGTGGTTCCCCAAGACCGTGGGAGTTTTCGTTGCTACACATCGGACCACGTATGGCTTCACTAATGCTGGCATGTCTAGCTCTACAGCAAATATGCGCGACATCAATGCTGGGCATGCAGAGAACCCAGACCCAGCATCCTGAAAAGAGGGAGATAAAATAAAGGCGGCATCGAGATGACTTCATTGAGAAAGATAGAAATACAAATGTGTCATACTTCTGACTGGTCTCCAGACATTTCAGGGGACAATTTGTACTCCTTGTATTCAATTTTTGCATTATCTTGAGAGATCCTCAGAAGAATTTAAGTCAAGCTTTACAAAGAAATCTTAAAGGAGGTGGGCTTTGTTGTTACTTGAAGAGGGAGTCTGTGGATCTTGCACTAATGTTTTTATTATTTATTTTTTATTGTTTTTATTATATATTTTTTATTATTTTTCTTTCTTTATTAATTTTGTATTGCACTAACGTTTTTATTATTTATTTGCTTATTTATATGCACTAACGTTTTTAGATTAAAATTAAATTAGAAGCTACAAATTACACGTCGAGGCGGCAAAGTTTGCATGGAAGAAGAAATAGATGCCTCAAAAAGTGCAGGGCCCTGACCGGTTTGGCTCAGTGGATAGAGCATCGACCTGCGGACTCAAGGGCTCCAGGTTCGATTCCGGTCAAAGGCATGTACCTTGGCTGCGGGCACATCCCCAGTCGGGGCATGCAGGAGGCAGCTGATCGATGTTTCTCTCTCATCGATGTTTCTGACTCTCTATCCCTCTCCCTTTCTCTCTGTAAAAAAAAATCAATCTAAACTAATAAAAGCGGAATAGTAAAATTAACCGTTTCTCCGGGACGCCCACAGCCAATCAGAACGGCTGTATGCAAATTAGCCCAGCCAACATGGCAGCCGCCACTCACGGACCTGAGTAAACATTTAGGCAGCATCCCTGCAGCGGGAGCGAGAGCGAAACTACCTGCTTGCTGGCTCCTTAGCCTTTGTTTGGCCTGAAGCAAAAACGCACATTTGCAACAATTAAGTGTAACAATTGTTTCATTATAGAAGCTGCGAGGTGAGGCAGAGAGGAGGATTCGTTAGTAAAAGGCTGCCTTAAAGGAACAGCATCAATTATAGGAGCGTCCAGCCGGCCTTGCTG
>PVJC01044038.1:0-14298 GCA_004026665.1 Murina feae
TTTTTTTTTTTTTTGCATGAAATTCGACATTTGTAAGCATAAAAATATCTATGTGCCCTAACCGGTGTGGGTCAG
Source organism: Murina feae (assembly GCA_004026665.1). Classification (NCBI taxonomy): domain Eukaryota; kingdom Metazoa; phylum Chordata; class Mammalia; order Chiroptera; family Vespertilionidae; genus Murina; species Murina feae. The sequence goes on from PVJC01044038.1 coordinate 76, forward strand.
TGGATAGAGCGTCAGTCTGTGGACTGAAAGGTCCCAGGTTCGATTCCGGTCAAGGGCATGTATCTTGGTTGCAGGCACATCCCTGGTGGGAGGTGTGCAAGAGGCAGCTGATCGATGTTTCTCTCTCATTGATGTTTCTAACTTTCTATCCCTCTCCTTTCCTCTTTGTAAAAAATCAATAAAATATATTTTAAAAAACTTCATATGTCAAATTTGCTGAAGGTGTTAACATTATATTTTATTGATTTCTTACAGAGAGTGAGGGAGAGGGATAGAAAGTTAGAAACATCGATGAGAGAGAAATATCGATCAGCTGCCTCTTGCCACCTCCTACGGGTGATGTGCCCACAACCAAGATACATGTCCTTGACCGGAATCGAACCTGGGACCCTTCAGTCCACAGGCGGATGCTCTACCCACTGAGCCAAACCGGTTAGCATATGACATATGAAGTTTTGAAGCTTGTTGTCAATACAACAAAACAGCATACGTACCCTGTTTCCCCAAAAGTAAGACATCCCCCGAAAATAAGACCTACTCATAGGTTTTGCCCATTGCTGAAATATAGGACATCCCCGAAAATAAGACCTCCCCGAAAATAGGACCTCCCCGATAATAAGGCCTGCCAAAACATAAGGCCTCCCGGATAATAAGGCCCCCCCGAAGCTACCGTAACTCTGGACTCTGGGCCCTAGCGGCCGGGCGCCGCCGCACAGCTCACTGTTGGCCACAGCATAGCTGGAGCAGACAGGAAGTGCGAGGTCTCTTTTAATCAGAGAGCCCTCGCCACCGCCAGGACAAGCTGCCGCCTGATGCTCGCTCTGCCCTGACGGAGTCTGGCTGACTTACAATTAGACAGTGAGTCGCGCGGGGCAGGAGTCGGGCACATTGTGTGGACACACAGGTAATACATTTCCTTTTGTTCAACAATAAATGTGTGCCGCATTCCTCTTCATGGGAAAATAAGACATCCCCTGAAACTAAGGCCTAGCGCATCTTTGGGAGCAAAAATTAATGTAAGACACTGTCTTATTTTGGGGAAACAGGGTATCAAATTGCATATATATCAACATATGTGTAACTCCATGTATTGAAAAAAATCCAAATTATTAACCGGTGCCCCGGGTATATGAGTTTCTTATGACCTAACCTGACCAGAACGTCCTTGAGACGATGCTCACCTTTGCATGCCCCTTAGTGAGAAGGTCAGATGATCTCACAGACAAGGAATGTGTGTGAGGATGGCCCCTGGCTCCTGCCCAGAGGGTGTAGACCAGTTGTCAGAGCTGGAGCCTGGAGGCCCAGATGCCACTAGGGACCCCTCACAGGCTGAGTTTATCCCATCACAGGCTTGAATCTCACCTCGGACCCGGTTCCTATACAAGGAGCCTTGGGAAGCACAGCAGAAGCACCAGCGCTGACAGCCAAGCCCCACAGTAGCTCAGCGTTGGGCCAGGATCACTCAGCATGAACCTCTGTGTCCGTGAGGAGGTGAGTTTCGGGAAGGGAAGGCAGCGTCCCCGTTGTGTATGTGAGTATGTGCACAGGCATGTGCATGGAGGCTGGGCTGTGAGGGGAGGGTTCCCAGGGACACAGAGAGGGGGGTTCTCTCAGGCACCACAAGGTCCAGGCTGGCTGTGGCCCCAGCTGGGCAGGAGCTGGCTGGACTGCGGAGACTCCACCCCGGCAAGTCTGTGTGTGTAGCTGTTGTCCTGTTCATCGTATGTTTCTAGGGACTCATTTTCGTGGCACCTTGGGGAAGCGTTGGTCTAAGGTGTGTGAGTTGAGGGTTGAGGACTGGGCTGAGGGTAGAAGCTGACATGTAAGGTGTGACTGTCAGCCAGGCTGGCTTGGCTCAGTGATTGGTCATTGACCTATGAACCAAGAGGTCAGGGTTGCATTCCCAGTCAGGGCACATGCCCGGTCTCTAGGCTCCATCCCCCGTGTGGTGCGTGCAAGAGGCAGCTGGTCAATGATTCTTTCCTCACTGATGTTTCCATCTCTCCCTCTCCCTTCCTCTCCGCTATCAATAAGTATTAAAAACAAAAACAAGACATAACGGTCAACCCTTGAGGTTCGGCTCAGTGGAGAAAGCGTCCGCCTGTGGATTAAAGGGTGAGATTCTGGTCAAGGCTTGTGGCTGGGTTGCAGGCTCCATCCCAGGTCCTTGTTGAGCTGGTGTAGGAGGCGATCGGTCCTGGATGCAGGTCCTACAGCACAGGGATGTGCTCCTCGAGGGCCTGCACAGCTTCTCTTCCCACATCAGTAACCTCACCCTTGGCCCCCAAGATACCTCAGGCTGACATAGCCCAATTCTCAGTAGCAGCAGCTGCAGGTCCTCAGGAACCCAAGGCTCACCAGCCCCGCTAGGCCAAGCAGGGCGGGGCAGGCCTGGGTGTGGCAGGCCTGGGTGTGGCAGGCTTCTCTCTCTCCCTTTAGAATCCTCTCCACTCCATCAGCCTCTGCACAGGTTTTAATCTTACTACCACTGCCTACTGGGGCCCTATATAAGGGAGTCGCCTGGGGAAGCACCTCAGAGGCACCAGCACTGACAGCCAAGCCCCACAGCAGCTCAGCATTGGGCCGGGATCCCCCAGCGTGAACCTCTGTGTCCGTGAGGAGGTGAGTTTCGGGAAGGGAAGGCAGCGTCCCCGTTGTGTGTGTGCGTGTGTGCACAGGCATGTGCATGGAGGCTGGGCTGTGAGGGGAGGGTTCCCAGGGACACAGAGAGGGGGTCTCTCAGGCACCACAAGGTCCGGGCTGGCTGTGGCCCCAGCTGGGCCGGAGGAGCTGGCTGGACTGCGGAGACCCCACCCGGGCAAGTCTGTGTGTGAGGCTGTTGTCCTGTTCATCGCATGTTTCTAGGGACTCATTTTCATGGCATGTTGGCAAGCGTTGGGCGAAGGCGTTGGAGTTGAGGGTTGGGGACTGGAGTGCGGTTAGAATCTGACATTTAAGGTGTGACTATCAGCCAGGCCGGCTTGAACGTTGACCTGGAGGTCAGGGTTGGATTCCCCGTCGGTGCACATGCCTGGTCTGTGGGCTCCATCCCCCATGCAGGGCCTGCAGGAGGCAGCTGATCAATGATTCTCTCCTCATGGCTGCTTCCCTCTCTCCCTCTCCCTTCCTCTATCTTATCCATAAACATTTTAAACAAAAACAAGACCTGACTGTCAACGCTTGAGGTCTGGCTCAGTGGAGAAAGGGTCCCGGGTTCGATTCTGGTCACAGGCATGTAGCTGGGTTGCAGCCCTGGAGGGTGGGGATGGGGGTGAGGGGTACGGGTAGGAGGCAACCAGACCCGGATGCAGGTCCTTCAGCGCAGGGGACTGCACGTCGGGGTCCTGCTCAGCTTCCCCCTCGGGGTTCATAGCCTCCCCGAGGCCCCCCAGACACCAGGCCTCCAGTGGGGCACGGGGCTGGGGGCGGGGAATGCGTGTCTCTCTCTCCCCCTGAGAACCCCTTCCGCTCCCTGAGCCTCAGCACAGCCTCCAGGGAAGGGGGTTGGGGGGTCCCACCAAGGTCGCTCTGGGGTCTGGACCCGGGTTGCGGGGGGCTGCCTGAGGCCTTGGCCTTCCTGCCCTGGGAGAGCAGGTCAGCATGGCAGCCGCCTGGTAGACACGGTTACTCCGCCACCCTCCCTCCGCGACCCCGAGGGACTATTTTCCTGCCCAATCCTCCTCCTCCTGTGGGCCACTTCCTGCGGGAGCCTCCCCGAGTGTCTGCACGCCCTGGGGGAGCTGCTGGCGGGGGAGAGGGGAGGGCAGCTGGGGAATGGGCTGGAGGTAGGAGGCGGGAGGCCGGGCAGGAGCTGAGCCCCTTGAACCGGGTGGGGAGGGTGGGGAGGGTGGGGAGAGAGGGCAGGGTGGGCAGGGTGGGCAGGGTGGGGAGGGTGGGGAGGGTGGGGAGGGTGGGAAGGTGGGGAAGGTGGGGAGAAGTGGGAGGTGTTTGATTCTGGAAATAATTGGATGGGGGAGGACGCAGGAGGAGAGAACACCAGCCTGTTCGACACCAGCGATTCTCAAATCTGGGAAGATTAGACAGTTGGTAGGAGCCCGGCCTGTGTGGCTCAGTGGCTGAGCCAGGAGGTCACGGTTGGAATCGCAATCAGGGCGCATGCCCGGCCTGCAGGCTGGATTCCAGGGGGAGCAGGCAGGAGGCCAGCCCCTCTCTTGGTTGATGTTTCTCTCCCTCCTCTCATCTCTCTCTCTCTCTGAGAGAGACTCCTTTATGACCTAACCTGACCAGAACGTCCTTGAGACGATGCTCACCTTTGTATGGCCCTTAGTGAGAAAGTTAGATTCCACCCCCACTCCCACCCCGGCCCCCAGACAAGTGAGCATGGCCCCTCGCTCCGGCCCAGAGGGTGTAGACCAGTTGTCAGAGCTGGAGCCTGGAGGCCTAGATGCCACCAGGGACCCCTCACAGACTGAGTTTATCCCATCACAGGCTTGAATCTCACCTCGGACTCCAGGCCCTACATAAGGGAGTCGCCTGGGGAAGCACCTCAGAGGCTCCAGCACTGACAGCCAAGCCCCACAGCAGCTCAGCGTTGGGCCAGGATCCCCGAGCCTGAACCTCTGTGTAATTGAGGAGGTGAGTTTCGGGAAGGGAAGGCAGCGTCCCCGTTGTGTGTGTGCGTGTGTGCACAGGCATGTGCATGGAGGCTGGGCTGTGAGGGGAGGGTTCCCAGGGACACGGAGAGGGGGGTTCTCTCAGGCACCAGAAGGTCCGGGTTGGCTGTAGCCCCAGCTGGGCAGGAGCTGGTTGGACTGCGGAGACCCCACCCGGGCAAGTCTGTGTGTGAGGCTGTTGTCCTGTTCATCGCATGTGTCTAGGGATTCATTTTCATAGCATGTTGGGAAACTGTTGGTTCCTGGTGTTTGAGTTGAGGGCTGGGGGTTGGGGTGAGGGTAGAAGGTGACATTTAAAGGGTGGCAGTCGCCCTACCTGGTTTGGCTCAGCAGATAGAGCGTCAGCCTAAGGACTGAAGGGTCCCAGGTTCGACTCTGGTCAAGGACACAGGCCGGCGTTTCAGCCTCCATCCCCAGTGGGGGGTGTGCAGGAGGCATCGGATCAGTGATTCTCTCTCATCATGGATGTTTTCTCTCCCTCTCCCTTCCTCTCTAAAATCAATATATATATATATATATATATATTATTGATTTTGTACAAGGAAGAAGGAAGAGGGATAGAGAGTTAGAAACATCAATGAAAGAGAAATATCGATCAGCTGCCTCCTACATACCTCCTACTGGAGATGTGCCCGCGACCAAAGTACATGCCCTTGACCAGAATTGAACCTGGGACCCTTCAGTCCGCTGACGGACGCTCTATCCACTGAGCCAAACCGGTTGGAGCTCAATAAAAAAATTTTTTTAATTAAAAAAAAATAAAGGGTGACTGTCAGCCTTCTCAGGCTCGACTCAGTGGTTTAACACTGACCTATGAACCCAGAGGTCAGTAAATCCTACAGGTGCTCCTTTGGTAAATAAGAAAAAGTTCCTCTTGCAGGACTTTTCATTTATTTTTTATTTTTTCATATATTTGTACTGATTTGAGAGAGGAAGAGAGAGGGAGTGAGAGATAGAAACATCCATGATGAGAGAGAATCATGGATCGGTTGCCTCCTGCATGGCCCCTACTGGGGATGGAGGCTGCAATCTGGGCGGGGAATCGAACCAGTGACCTGCTGGTTCCTAGGCCAGTGCTCAGCCCCTGAGCCCCACCAGCTGGGCCAGATTAGCATTTTAGAGAGCTAGCCAGGAGGCTCTGATTAAGGGATTAGGGAAAGAGGGCAATTTCAGGCTTTGGGTTTTCTTTCTGAAGTCAGCTGTGCCTCTGGCTGTGGAGATCCAGTAGCTAGTCTGAGGAGATGGGGGGCAGGGGGTGGCCTCGAAGCTGCCAGGACATCCACTAGCAGAGCCCATTCATTCCTCTCTGCCCACCTATCAGTACCACCCACAGCCGCTTTTCCTGGTTTCCTGGCATGGCACTTGCTTTTTAAAAAACACACAAATCTTTGTCCTGGCCTGTTTGGCTCAATGGATAGAGCATCAGCCTGCAGATTGAAGGATCCTGGGTTTGATTCTGGTTCCAGGGCCTGTACCTGGTTGCAGGGCCCTGGGCAAGGTGTACGCAAGAGGCAACCAATCGATGTGTCTCTCCCACATCAATGTTTCTCTGTCTCTCCCTCTCCCTTCCACTCTCTGAAAGTCATTGGAAAAATATCCTTTGATTTGCTTTGGATTATCACACGTACATTCCTGAGAGATTAGCCTGTAGAGTTCCTCCCTCCCTCCCCCCTTCCTTCCTTCCTTCCTTCCTTCCTTCCTTCCTTCCTTCCTTCCTTCCTTCCTTCCTTCCTTCCTTATTGATTTCAGAGAGGAAGGGAGAGGGAGAAAGAGATAGAAACATCAATGATAAGAATCATTGATTGACTGCTCCTGAATGTCCCACACTGGGGATCGAGCCCACAACCCGGGCCTGTGCCCTTGACCAGAATCGAACCCTGGACCCTTCAGTCCGGAGGCCAATGCTCTCTCCACTGAGATGAACCAGCCAGGGCGGAGTTGCTTTCTTTAATGAATTGGTAAGGTTTTGCTGTGAGGGAGCTACTGAACTTAACTCCTGGACCAAAGGGGAAATGTTTTCCCTTCTTTTCCTCGTCTTATTCTTTTTCCACTTTGTGTTGTTGTCATTGTTGTTAATCCTCCTCAGAGGATGTTTCTACATTGATTTTTGGGGAGAGAGTGGAAGAGAGAGGGAAAGACAGAGAGAAATATCCATGTGAGAGAAATGCATCGATTGGTTGCCTCCTGCTTGAGCCCCGACCAGGGGCCTGGCCAGGGAGGAGTCTGCAACTGAGGTATGTGCCCTCGGCCAGACTCAAACCTGGGACCCTTTGGTCCGCAGGTTGATACTCTATCCACTGAGCCAAGCTAGCCGGGGCTCCACTTTTTCATGCTCCAGGAGAGTTTAGCTAACATCAGAATTCTCTGTTTCTTAAGTGCCTGGTAGAACTCATGCATGGATTTATCTTAAGGTGACCAGACGTCCCGATTTTTAACAATTGGTCCCGCGTCCTGCGGCATTTTAAAAAAGTCCCGATTACTCTTTGTAATATTTTAAGTAATAATAAAAAAGAAAAAAAATACCCCCCTTCTGCCCCCGGTCAATGGTGTACCGCTTTAAATCTGGTCACCTTAATTTATCTGGATCTGAACTTTTTTGTTTGTGTCTCAGAATGGCATCTCAAGATGAACCAGCCCGGAACGGTCTCCCGGAAGGACACTTCAACCTTAGATCTCCTGGAGGACCTGTCCACCAGGAGGGCGAGGAGGCGGGGGAGGTCGGCTTCCCCCGCCCTGGGCTCATCCCATGGAACAGCTGCAACCACGGAGATGCGAAGGCGGAGCTGCAGCACCTCTATTGGTCCTTCTGCACGTGGCTGCAGCCGGAGAGGCGTAGCAAGCAGGAGATGATTTACAGTCTGGTGATGGAGCAGTTCCTGCTCAACAGGCCCAGCAGCGACAGAGCCGCGTGGCAGGAGAAGTGGGAGGCGAGTGGAAGAGACCTGGAGGCGTTTATGGAGGACCTGGGGAATGAGGGCCTGAGGCCCCCCAGTTTGGTGAGTGTCGGGTTCTGACCCCTGGGGTAAGGGACGGAGGGGAGAAAGGAATTGTACATGCTGTTGGGGGTCCCCGAAGTAGACAACGAGCTACTGTAGGCTCAGTTATTATTCGTCCTCATCAAGGGGATGCTTTTAACAATATATACTAGGGGCCTCAGTGCACAAAATTCCTGAACTCAGGGAGCATCCCTCAGCCCAGCCTGTGCCGTCCCAGTCCAGCAACCCTCAGGGGATGTCGGACTGCCAACTTAGGCCTGCTCCCCATGGACATCCTTAGTGCTGCTGCAGAGGCCTGAGCCTGGCTTCTGGCTGAGAGATGCCCTCCTGGTGGTCAGTGCACATCATACCGACTGGTCTTTCCACCATTGGGTCAATTTGCATATTTGCCTTTTATTATATAGGATATTTGTTAATTTCAGAGAGGAAGGGAGAGGGAGAGAGAGAGAGAGATATCAGTGATGAGAGAGCTGCCTATTGCACACCCCACACTGGGGATGGAGCCTGCAACCTGGGCCTGTGCCCTGACTGGGAATTGAACTGGTTTAAAACTTGATGCTCAACCACTGAGCCAGGCAGGGTTGGGCTTCCCCTCTCCCTACAAATCAACGGAATAATATCTTCAGGTGAGGATTAAAAAAAATAAAAATAAAAAAGCCATTCAGGATGGAGCAGAAACGCCAACCAGAAACCGCCAGGAGGTGCCAGGGCACAAAGATAGGGCAGGACAGTGGGCATGAGGGCAGGACAGCGAGGGATTGTGGGGAAGCTGGAGGGGGAGGGTTCCCACCAAGGGTTCCATGGCCGTGGGGACGCGGCGCTGACAGTGACCAGGCTGTGTTCACAGGTCCGCGTCAGCCTGCAGGGGCAGGAAGCCCTGTTCCCGGAGAACATGCCCTTAGGACAGGTCCTGGCCCACTTCCAAGCGCAGAGGTTAGCAGCTGCGCTCACCCCAGAGACACCCAGGCCAACAGCACCAGGTGAGTGAGGGGGGCCCTGGGCCTCGAGGGCAGTCCTGTGTGGACTCTGTTATTGATTTAATTTTTGTTTTTATGTTTATTTTTAAAATGTTTCATTTATTTCTTTTTGCTTTGTTGTTGTTAATCCCCTCCCGGCGGGGGGTGGGGGTGGGCGGTATTTTCCAATGGATTTTAAAAAAATTTATTGATTTTTTTTTTTACAGAGAGGAAGGGAGAGAGGGATGGAGAGTTAGAAGCATCGATGAGAGAGAAACATCGATCAGCTGCCTCCTTGCACACCTCCCACTGGGGATGTGCCCGCAACCAAGGTCCGTGCCCTTGACCGCAATCGAACCCGGGATCCTTCAGTCCGCAGGCCGACGCTCTATCCACTGAGCCACACCGGTTAGGGCTCCAGTTGATTTTTATAGCAAGTGGGAGGGAGAGGGAGAGACAGAAAGAGACATTGATGTGAGGGACAGACGTCACTGGTTGCCTCCAGCACCATCCCTGACCGGGGCCTGCCAGGAACATGCCCTTGCCGGGAATCGAACCCGAGACCCTTTGGTCCTCAGGCTGATGCTGTACGGCTGAGTGAAACTGGCCAGGGCTTGGGCGCAGCCTGACGGACACTGTTTATTTCACAGGAGGCGCAGATGAAAATGGTGAGAACCTTTCCGGTCCAGACCAGCACCCCCAGTCCCTGCGCATCCTGCAGGGAGAGCGCAGCCTGGGGTCCTCAGAGGGTGAGGAGTCCGGGGAGAGTCCACGCAGCTCCAGACCCGCAAGTCCGGGCGCCCCCACCGCCCGGGAAGGGCCTCCCCCAGAGGCTCCCCTAGAGGCTCCCCTAGAGGCGCCCTGGGAGGCTCCCCAAGAGGCGCCCCTAGAGGCGCCCTGGGAGGCTCCCCAAGAGGCGCCCCAAGAGGCGCCCCTAGAGGCGCCCGGGGAGGCGGGGGGCGCCAGGAAGCTGTTCAGGTGCAGCCAGTGCCCGCGGGCCTTTAGGTACTTGTCCCGCTTCCAGCTGCACCAGAGGAGGCACAACGACGAGCGGCCCTTCACCTGCGCCCAGTGCGGCAAAGGCTTCTTCCAGGTCTCCGACCTGCACGTGCACCAGGTGATCCACTCGGACGAGCGGCCTTTCCGCTGCGGCCGCTGTGGGCGCGCCTTCAGCCACCAGACCAACCTGCGGGCGCACGAGCGCATCCACACCGGCGCCAAGCCCTACGCGTGCGCCCAGTGCGGGAAGAAATACCGCCAGTCCTCCACCTATCACCGCCACCTGCGGATGCACCAGCGGAGGGCCTCCATGGCTGCCGACGCCTCGCCCTCGCCCGGCGCCTCCTCGCCCGGGGCCTCTTCACCAGGGGCCTCCAGGGCCTCCAGGTTCAGGGCCTCCACATCCAGGGCCTCCACATCCAAGGACTCCCGATTCAGGGACTCCGGGCTCAGGGACTCTACATCCAGGGACTCTATGCACAGGGCCTCCAGGCCCCCAGACTCCAGGTCCAGGGCCTCCAGGTCCAGGGCCTCCACCTCCAGGGCCTCCGGATCCGGGGCCTCCGGGTCCAGGGCCTCGGTGCCGGGAGCTTCCTCCCTGTAATTTGTGTATGTGCACGTGTCAATAATATTTATTTCATTTTATTTATCTTAAATTTTTAATGATTTTAGGGTGCAAGGGAGAGGGAGAAACATCCATGGCTAGAGAGAGTCATTGATCAGGCACCTCCCGCATGACCCCTCCACCCCCACTGGGGATGACGCCCCCAACCCCAGGACATGTGCCCTAGAACGTGGCTGTTGACATGTTTGTAATGACTAATAGTTGTCGAATAAATAAAAGTGTATTGTCTGTTTCTTAAAACCTAGAAATGTGTCCGAGGTGGTGTGGACAGCAGCTTCCAGGTGGCTGGGTGGTGTGGGCTGCGGGAGGTGCAGTAAGTAAAAGAGTGTGATCAGGTGCATGTAATTGAGTGGGTTCAACACCCATGAGAAGTTGTAAACATCTAGACCACGCCCTTACTTCCCCGCGTGGAAAGAGGGAATATGCAAATTGACCATCACTCTGGTCAATTTGCACCCACAGCTGAGGCTAAGTTCTCATAACCAGCCTTAAGGAGCAATCAGCAGGCACCTGAGGCTGTGCTCCCCCTCCCCCCACCTCCTGCATGGGGCTTGACAGGGAACCTCAGGCTGTGCCTTCCATCCACAGGACTTGAGGGGGACCTTAGGCCATGCCCCTTGCCCTGGTGCCAGGCTGGGGGACCTGAGGCTGCACCCCCTGCCCCTTGGGGCTTGACAGGGGATGTCAAGTTGCACCCCCCACCCCAGTGCTGGACCGGGAGACCTCAGGCTGCTCCCCTCACCCTGGCACCAGGCCAGAGGAACTCAGGCTGCACCCTCTTCCCTGGTGCCAGGCCGGGGACCTCAGGCCATGCCCCCACCCTGGCTCCAGGCCAGGGGACCTGAGGCTGTGACTCCCAACCAGCGGGACTTGATGGGGACCCTCAAGGTGTGCCCCCCACCCTGGTGCTGGGCCAGGGGACCTCAGGCCATGCCCCCTGACCCGGCATCGGGCTGGGGGATCACAGGCCACTTCCTCTGCCCAGTGGGGCTTGATGGGGGCCCTCAGGCCACGCCCCCCACCCTGGCACGCAGAGGACCTGAGGCTGCACTCCCCACCTGGCAGGGCTTGACAGGGTGGGACTGGCCGAGTCTGGATCTAGCCCAATGAAGGGGGGCCGGCCAGGTTTGGGTCTCGAGCGATTTTGAGGTGCACGTGGGTGGTTGAAGACTTGACTCTGGGTTTCATGGTGCACTCCAGACTCTGACAGGAGGAAGATTTTCATATACGTTTTAATAATTTTCTTGAATCTCTGACACTTTTATTGTAAAGAAAGGGCAAATAGCAATATTAAAATATTTCTTCTAATTAATCCCCTTTTAATGTGCACGAATTTCATGCACTGGGCCACTAGTCTGGCTATAAAATAAAGACTGGGCTTGCAGGCTGTGGCGCTGTCTCTATCACAGCAGAGGGCAGCCTCCCACCAAGCTCCAGCTTTTTCTCTTGTCTGTCTTCTTTAATTCTTCACTGCCCATCCCCCCGTCAGGCTCACCCAGGGCCATGCTGGCCAGCCCAAGGTGAGAATACATCTAGGTCTAACCCCAGGACACAAACCCTACCTGTGACCCATCCTCTGTCCACATCCTTTCATTTATTTACTAGGGGCCTGGTGCATGAAATGCATGTACAGGTAGGGTCCATAGGCCTGGTTGGTTGGTGATCAAGGCCAATCTGGGGCAATTGATCGCCGCCTTCCCTCCCCCTCTCCCCAAACCCACCTAGGCTGGCCTGGGGCCTGCAGGCTAGGGGCAGCTCATGCGTTCTGCTGGTCTTTCTGCTGTTTGGTTGATTTGCATATTAGGCTTTTGTTATATAGGATTTATTTATTATTTTTAATGTGCCACCGATGGGGATTCAACCCAGGACCCTTCAGTCTTCAGGCTGACGCTGTATCCACTGAGCAAAACGGGCTAGGGCTACTTTTTTAAAATCTCCAGCTTCAATAAGCATACTTTCAGAACGTTCTGAACTTGTGTTGTGAAAATGTTTCTGCATGAAGTCAGGAACTCAAACACCTCAGGCCAACCTGAGGCGTACCCCCTCCAGGCTGCTTCCTGTTCCTGAAACCAGTCATGCCTGGGACACCCTCTATTAAGACTGACCAAGGCATCGTTTTGCTTACAAGGGTTGGGAGGAAACGTGACGGCCCACATTCACTTTGCTGTTGAGTCAATTCAATCTTAACACTATTCTTTTACATGTTTTCCTTAATTTTTTTTAGAGAAAGAGGGGGAGAGAGAGAGAAACAACAATGGTGAGAGAGAATCATTGATTAGCTGCCTCCTGCACACCCCTACGGGGAACTATAGAGTTTCAATTAAAAAGAATCTTTGCCTTTCTTTTATACCAAGCAACCAAACGGGGCATGTGCTGAGACCGGGAATCTAACCAGCCATCGTTTGGTTCATGAGTCCCCGTCCAAACACCAAGCCATGCAGCCTGGGCACACTGTTCTTGTTAATTGTTGACTCTAGTACAGACGTCTCCTTTTCCACCTCCTGTCCCCTTTGCTTCCCTCTATGCTGCCCCCACTGCCTCTGGGCCCTCAACACATTACTGTCTTATGTCCATGGGATATGCATATATGTATATACTTCTAAAAATATATTTTTATTGATTTTTAGAGAGAGCAAAAGACAGGGAAAGAGAGACAAAAACATCCATTATGAGTGAGAATCTCTGGGAATTGAGCCCACCACCCAAGCATATGACCTGACTAGGAATAGAACCGTGGCTTGGTTCAGAGGTTGATACTTAACCATTGAACTACACCAGCTGGGCTATATTAATTTTTTAAACATTAAAAAGTATGTATTTTTTATTGTTGATCATGTGACAGATGTCTCCCATTCCCCCGCTGTGTATATATTCTTTGTTGGATCTATTCTAGTCCTCCTGACCGCCCCCCCACAGGACATCTGTCAGTCTGTCCCAGTTAACCGGGCCCCTGTTCCCACTTGTCCTTCCCCAGTGCCATTTGGGGTACCACAACTTCTTTATTTTTTATTTTTGAAAGAAACCTCTATTTACTTCCAGATTCATTTCCAGGCCACATTGGTAGAGTTTCAATTAAAAAGAATCTTTGCCCTGACCGGTTTGGCTCAGTGGATAGAGCGTCGGCCTGCAGACCCAAGGGTCCCGGGTTCGATTCCGGGCAAGGGCATGTACCTTGGTTGCGGACGCATCCCTAGTGGGAGCTGTGCAGGAGGCAGCTGATGGATGTTTCTCCCTCATGGATGTTTCTAACTCTCTATCCCTCTCTCTTCCTCTCTGTGAAAAATCAATAAAATATATTTTTTAAAAAAGAATCTTTGTCTTTCTTTTATACCAAGCAACCTATATGGTTGCCTTTTTATTTTTATTTTTCTTTACCACAACTCCTTTATTCAGGAAGGTCATTAGCTGGGATACACATTGTCCCCTGGGCGGTTTAGAAAACTACATTACCCAGAAAGCAATGCGCCCGCGTAGGCGGAGGCAAAGGGCATTATGGAGCCTTCGCATCCGGTTAGGGCGGGACTTCCGGAATCTACCTCGCGGCGGACATTTTGAATTTTTCTCTTTCCTGGACTCTGGGGCTTCGGCGCACCGATCGGGAGTAGATCCCCCAAGTCGGAGGAGCAGAAGGAGGTAGCGTCCCCGCTGCGCAGGGTCGGCCTGAGGCTCGTTGAACCCCGACACCCGGGGTTGGGGCGTCGGTGCCCCCGACTCCTCTCCGCCGGCAGCGTCCGCTCAGCCGCACCCCAGTGACCCTCCGCCTCGGGGCCGGAGCCGCTCGGGTCCCGCAGCCCAGGCCGCAGCGTCCAGCACAGTGAGTCCTCGTGGGGACCCGGGTGCGAGGGGCGGGAGGGCGAGGGGCTGCGGGGCCGCCGGGGAGGCCGTGGGGGGCTGAGCGGGAGGGGGACCCCAGGCCTGGTTTGTGTCTAACGGCGACGGAGAGGCCGAGAGGCGGTTCCGGGAGGAGGTTCCCTTCCTGCTCAGGCGCCGGGGCCGCGGGTGGTGTGAGCAGC
>PVJC01044039.1:0-14276 GCA_004026665.1 Murina feae
GAGAGAGCTGGCTGCACTTTAGCGTCACCGCGGAGTTCTCACACACCTCACTGCCTAGCTCCTACCCTTTGCCAATGAGTCAGGCGTCTGGGGTGAGGGGCAGGCATCCCCAGGTGGCCCTAGCCAGTTTGGCTCAGTGGATAGAGCATCAGCTTGTGGACTGAAGGGTCCTGGGTTTGATTCTAGTCAAGGGCATAGGCCCAGGTTGCAGGCTAGATCCCCAATAGGGGGCGTGCAGGAGGCAGCCGATCAACGATTCTCTCTCATCATTGATGTTTTTCTCTCTCCTTCTGCCTTCCTCTCTGAAATCAATAAAAATATATTTAAAAATAAATAAAAAAATAAACATTCCCAGGTAATTGCAATGTGCAGCAAAAACTAGGAACCAGTGGTCTATGCAATTCTACCTTAATTCTCTAGTAACTCAGAAAATTACGTCTGAAATTACAGTCAAATGAGCATAATGTCCGGAAGTCAGATTGTTCTCTTAAAGTCAATTTTCCTCTTTTAAAAAATTTTGTTTTATTGCTTAAAGTATCACAAAGAGTGTTAGATAAGTCTTCATTTTTTCCCCTTGACCTCCCCCTCCCCTCCCCCCAGGGTCCTATGTCCATTGATTATGCTTATATGCATGCAAATTTCCCTCTTTCTAGGATGATTTCCCGAGTTAATTCGAGCTGACGCTCCTTGAGGACTGAGTGCCAGGCCTTGCTCTGGGCGCTATAGCCACTGGGTTGCGTCTCATTTAATCTTCTTACAATTTCCCAGGAGAAGGCTGAGTCAGGGAGACGGCGAGCACGTCCGCAGCTGGTCCAGCGCACCCGAGACTGCTGCTGGGGAAGGGAGTCCCAGACTCACAGCGGCTGCCCTCCCTCCTCGCACCCTCTTTTCCCTCCTCACTCCTTAACGGGACCCGATGACATGTGCTCTGCTCTGGTTTTGAGAATCGCTCTCTGAGAATCCACTTTTCCTAGATCCTCTGAGTTAAGTGGGTGCACGTGGCCACAGCAGGGCCCACCGAGGTGGCGAGCAGGACAGGCGCTCTGCCCCACAGAGTGGGAACGGGTCTTGCGAGAAACAAGGTTGACCCCTGGGGAGGGAGCTTGGGTGGAGGACAATGGGGTGCATGCAGTCCTCGAGGGTCGTGCCTCTTGGGAAGCAGGTGGCAGCTGAGTGTTTGTGGCACCTGTGGCCTCAGAGAGGCCCAGTGACGTGATGGAGCGTCCTCGGGGCGGCCACACCTGCCCACGGGGGGGAAGGCCCTCAACCCAGAACCGCCAGGGGCTGGAGTCCTTTAAGATACAGGCCCAGACCTAACGGAGCACTTAATTACGCAAAGTAAAGGGGTTTAACTGCCCACGCTCCCAGGGTTACTGTAAGTTGACCTGAAAGAGGATTAAATAATAATGGGAACCACTTAACCTGACATTCTTTTTTAACTTTTTTAAAAAATAAATCTTTATTGTTCAGATTATCACAATGTTCCTTTTTTTTTTTTTTTTTAACCCTCATAGCTCCCCTCCACCTGGTCCCCCCCATGCCTTTCCCCCCCGCCACTGTCTTCATCCATAGGTGTAAGATTTTTAACCGACGTTTTTCCCACCATGAAGAGTCCCCTGGCTATGACCTGCCGGCTACCCCCCACCTCCCACTGTGACTTCCTGTCCAAGAGACACCTGCTCTCCAGGGCGCCTGGGAGGGAGCAGAGCCCCACGTCCCCTCCCAGAAAAGGGAAAAACAGCAGGCCCAGCGCCCCTGGGGCGGCTCCTTGGGGGGGGGGGCGGGCTCGTGCTCCTCAGCTGCCCAGGAAGAGCTGCCGGGGTCGCAGCTGGTTCCTCGTGGGAACTGCCCTCCACCAGAGAGAACAGCCTCAGCGACCCGGGCCTCCCCAGACCAGACCACACCTAACGCCAGACACAAAGCAGGCCCGAGCCTCAGCCTGGCTCACTGCAGGGCAGACCAGCGCCTGCCTTCGAAGTGCAAGCTCGCTGCCCGCCCTCACTCGCACTCTAAGCCGGCTGGCTCCCACAGGCGCTTCCTTCCCCACGCACGGCCTTCTCCAGGCAAGGCTGTCTCGGCCTTTCCAGGCCTGTCTCACCCGACAGGCGCCCATGACCCTGGGGGATGTGTGTGAGGAGGTGGGGGGCTGGCTGCAATGTCAGGAGGGGCCAAAGCACAGGCTCAGGCATGCGGACCCGTCCTGGCCCTCGGGACCCGCAGACGACCCTGCCGTGGCTTCCGCCCAGGATGGCAGGAGACTAAGCCCCGTCCTAATCACCTCTCGGCCGAGGAACTGACCTCCCCTAATCCTGGATCAAGGCCTTAGAGGGGAGCCCGTGGCTGCTGCCCCAGTTACGATGTTGACGGCTGCACCCGAGCACAAGTCCTTCCGGCCACTGGCAGCCGCTTGCGCACATGACCGTCCCCTCCTTCCCCTCCACCTGTGCCCACTCTTCCTGGAACCTGGGGAGCCACGAGCCACCCAGCCTTGGCAGCCTGCAGGGCTCACAGCAGGACACCCCTGTGGGGCGCCTGCCCTGGTGCCGGGTTGGGGGTGTGGAGGGGTCGGGCTCCGCCCCGTGGGGGGCCTTGGTTTGTGCCAGAGAAGCTGCCGTCGCCTCCGGGCCCCACTCCACGCGCGTCTCAGGAGTCTGGCTGGTTGGTGGGGCCGCCAGAGAGGAAGGACCAGTAAAAGCAAAGCGCTGGAGTCCTTCCCAGGCACCTGACCAGCTGCTCCTCATCCCGCCCAGACTCTGCGAGGTGATGGGGGGTTGGGGGGCTCTCACTGGGACGAGTGAACTTCCACCCTCTGATTCCGGGCACTGGCTCCCGGTGCCTGCCCAGCGCCCAGCTCTCCGCGATGTGCCCAGCTCTCTGCTGCTGAGAGGTCACCGGCCCTGCACGGGCTCACCTGTGACACAGACCGTTTGTGCACGCGGATGCCTTTCCCGGGACCCAGGACCCGCCTTCTCCAGGGTCCAGCTGCGGGCAACTGCTCCCCCGCCAACGCCCCGAGACGCCTCCCCCACCCCCACCCCAGGTTCCTGCTCTGGTGGTGTCCCTCCCACCCCTAGTGAGGGTCACACATACTCACTCTCCATGAAGACAGTTCAGGCAGCTCATCCCACACTCACCTTGTCAGGCAGCATCGCCTTCCTGGGGCAGAGGCACCAGGTGACCCTGGGCAGTGACCTGGACAGACCCCACCCTTTCCTGGGCCTTGGTTTCCTCGAGCGTTGGAAGAAGGGGTTGGTCTGATGACCCCCGTTATTTCCTGCTCTAAAGGAGCACGATCACCCTTCACCTCTCGAGCCTCCACGTGCTAAGAAGCAGCAAGAGAGGTGAGCTCTGTGCCACGGAGAGGGAGGCCAGGAGGCAGTGTGGCCACAGCGGGCAGGGCCGTGACCGGCAGGATCCCTGCTTCCTTTCTACTTTCTCTCCTGTGACCACATCGAACTACCCACCCCTCTTCCTACCTCTGCAAATCCTGTCTCCCCGGAGAAGAGCTAGAAAGCCATCAGGGGCCGTGCTGGGCAGCTCCCTTTTCCTACACGCGGAACCTGTCCTCATTAAGGAACATTAGCAAGGCCCAACTCTTCCAGTCAAAGCCTGATGGTTGCTGGAAGGGGACAGGCAGGAACAGAAGAGACGTGACAGGTGTGCAGCGGAGTGGAAGCGGGCACCGAGTCAGCACCGAGCAGGCGCCACACTCTGGCTGACCATACCCTCCCATCAAAGTCACATTCCCTTCCCAGCGTCCACACACCGCGAGGCCTCGGCCAAGCACGGGCAGGGGCGGCCTGGGACGGGGCTCCGCAGAAGCAGCCCGACCTCAGCCGAGGACCTTTCTTCTCTGACAATCGGCAGCCTGTGAACATCTGGGCACCGGCAGGCAAAGACCACGACGCTCTGCATGGACCAAAACTGCCCTGTGACTGGAGAGCAGCTAAAACATGATCGTCCACAGGAGTGAGTGAGGGGGGTCCAGCACCAGGGGAGCACAGCTAGGGGAGCACCGGCCTCACTCGGGGGTCTGCCGCTCAGACACGACGAGGGAGACGGTGGGGTCTGGAAACCCTGCCCTGTGCAGAACCTCTAAGTGACGGGAGGTCCAGATGGAAGGGGGGAAGCTCAGACACAGGATGCCCAGAAGCTGAAGAGGAGAGAGGCCCAGGAGGGAGGAGCACTGTAGGGACTCTCCTCAGCTGAGGCAGCCGCACGGGGGAGGTGGGGTTGGGGGGGACAGCTCTACAGAGGCGGACTTACACGCTCATCTCCAGGTGCATCCACACCGAGTACCAACCCTCCAGCTGAGCGGCTGCAGGGCGGGGCTGAGCACAGGCTTCTGAAGTTTTTTTAAAAAAAAATATTTTATTGATTTTTCCACAGAGAGGAAGGGAGAGGGACAGAGAGCTAGAAACATGGATGAGAGAGAAACATCAATCAGCTGCCTCCTGCACACCCCCCACTGGGGATGTGCCCGCAACCAAGGTACATGCCCTCGACCGGAATTGAACCCGGGACCCTTGAGTCTTCTGGCTGACGCTCTATCCACTGAGCCAAACCAGTCAAGGCACAGGCTTCTGATTTTAGTGCCAAAAGCCACGAGGCCTCTCCACCTCCCCTCTCCTCTTGACCCTCCTCCCCGGTGGAAGGTAAGGTCTGCCAGGGCCGGAACACAGCCACAGTGCCTGCGGGTCTCTGAAGCAGGAAGCCGCTGGGTCCAACTCAGCCCAGTGCCACCCGGAGCTGGTCTGCAGCTTCTCGGGAGAGAAGGAGAGAAACCAAACTGATGAACCAACGCCCTACGTGATGGGCAGGAGCCAGGTGTCCCTCCAACCCGAGGAGCTGCCTGCCCGTCACCGGGGCCTCAGAGCCACCAAGGCACCCGGCCCGGCCACGCGTGGCAATGCCGCTGGAGGCGTCCCGGAGCCGTGCGCTGTGTCCGTGGGGTGAGCGGTGCTGGGAAGCGGCCCACGCTGGCTCCCTGCGCGCTGACCTTTCCAGTCGGGATGGCAAACAGCCACGAGATGTGCCTGGAGGCTGCCTGGGTTTCCTCGGAATCATCCAGCATTCGACCCACCGAGACCCCGGTATCAGGGCCTGTGACTGCCGCCACCGGGGCGCCTGGCACTCACATTCTCTGCTTGACCATGGCCTTTTGTCCAGCTTCGGGTATTTCCCAGAACACCCTGGGGGGCAGGTGGAACCGGCACCGCTCAGTCCTCCCAGCCGCCTCCAACCTCGAGCCATGTCCTTCGCAGCTGGACGAATGCAACCCCAGAGGAGTGAACGCAGAGAAACCAGAGAGCAGAGGGAGACAAGGCAGCCTCGAGCTGGAGACTAAACATGGAAACATCTAGTCCAACAGGGTCACTTTCAGAAAAGTAATGGTTGAGCAAAACCAAAAGTTACAATAAAACCTTGGACGCATGCTCAACCGGGCTGCCCGTTTTGGCTCGCCAGTGTTCCCGGGGGGGTCATGCCACCCACGTACCCTGGAGGCACGCCCCTGGTCACACAGACACCTCTGTGGCTCTCCTCCCTGAGGTCGCAGGGCCGCGCTGGGCGTGGGCAGTAATCATAAGGCCCTGCATTTATGTCCAGCTATTTCGAGCCTCGGCCTGTTTTCTCTTCCTTGAATTCTGTCCCGAGAGACCAGCCAGCCTCACAGATGTGGCTCCGGCCTTCCTGTGGCAGCAGCCACGCTTCTCTGGGGCCCAGGCAGGGATGTGCTCCTCAACCCACAGCTGAGAGGCGAGGAGGGCAAGTGGGGGGAAGGGGGCGCCTTCCCAGAGCAAGTCAGAGCCCTGTGCACTGCTGGCCGCTTGTAAACCATGGGGCGGGGGGGCTTTCCCTCTCTGAGGCTGGCCTCTCCAGGCCAGAGGCCTCGCCAACTCTCGAAGTCACAATCTCCAACCTGCATGAGAGTTTCCACAATGAGAGGTTCATGAAAACTCACGTGGTTCCTGATATGCTCGTCCTGGGGCGAGAATGCTACAACCATCAACTCCCTCCGCCCCCTCCTCCCCTCCCCCCGACACAGCAGGTGCTAAATGCCCCTTTGTTCAGGGGGGCCCAGAGAGGGGCCTGAGAGGGTGTGGAGCTTACAAAGATCATAAAGAGAGAGGCCAGCCCCAGGGTGTCTGCTCTGAACCATGAGGGAGAAGCCGCCTCGCTCCACCCCGGGGGCCCTGCACAGACTCCCCGACTCGGCGAGTCCCCACATCGTTCTGACGGCCGGTCGGGACCACTCATCCGGCTGGTGGTTCCCGCTCAGGGGTGCTTCCTGACAATCAGATCCTGGGGCCAGAGTTCTAGAACTGGAACCAGAACCCCGATGCTCCTGGTGCCGCCGTGCACCGAAGGCGCCTGTGGAAGCCCGTCCTGTGCCTTGCCCCTCACCTCGCCCCTCACACCGCCCCGCGGCCTTGCCAGGGCTGCGGAGACCATGCCTGGCCGCCGGTGCAGCAGGGAGCTGCGGCCTGAGACTCCGCGGTGCTCCAGCCTCGGCGACAAGGCCGCCTCCGACGCGGAGGAGGGAGGGCGGTGGCTGCAGCGGGCTCACCGTCCTTCACACTTGACAGGCTGCACCTCAGAGGGGGACACGCGGCTGCTGACGGGAAAGGAGGAACAGGCTGGGCGGTGTGGGCCGTCTCCCGTGGCCAGAACAATGGCCTCTTCACATCCCCGGCATCTGAACTGGACATCGGCCACCAGCAAAGAAAAGGGCTCACTGTCCCTTTAAGGACGCCCTCTCTCCCCAAAGGTCAGAAATGCCAGCTCAGCCTGTCCAGCAGCTGCCTTGTTGCCACCCTGGTGCCCCAGGGCCCTGGGCCATGCTCCCTTCCAGCGGGGCCTCCTTCCCAAGAGATGGAGCTCCTGGCGCTGCTGGGGGGGGGGAGGGTCCTGATGAAGGGGGCCCCAACCAACCTCCAGGGAGAGTTACTCCAGGAAATGGGGCTTGGGGGTGAGGAGGGGCTCAGAAAGATGCCTGAAAGCAGAGGGGTGTGTTGGAGAGAAAACTGAGCGAGGACTGGATGCTCCAGGGAAACGTGTCACCAGGAGAGCGAAGGCAAGAGGCTCCTGACCCAGAAGCCCAAGGACCACGGGGAGGGGTGAGGAAGGGAGGGGAGGGGGCAGGAGGGCTGGGCGGTGGCGGGACCACAGGGCAGTGCTGCATGCCAGGGCTTTGCTCTCCTCCAGACTGGGCTCAGCTCCTGCACTCTGCTGCCTGGACCTCCTGCCCTCCCTCCCCGGAGCCTCGGTTTCCCTGTAACACAGGCGCCTGTTGAGCAGTAAGCACACGGGGTCTCCCAGGGAAGCTGGGATGGCCAGAGGATCTCAGCAGCCTGGGTCCTGCCCACACCGCCGGCTCTAGCACAGCCCCCTGCAAACACGCGCCACGAAGACGGGCACTTGTTCAGAAGACCACGCGGGTCGGTGCAAAGCACGGTCCTCAGGGGAAGCAACTCAGAACTCGTCCTCTCTTCATGAGGGGCAGCGGGGCTGGCGCGTTGACCACAGGTAATGAAAGAAGGTGGCCGAGTCCCAATAAAACTTTATTTACACCCACGGGCTGCGTGTGGAGTGTGGAGGCTCGCGGGCCGGAAAGAAGGGGTGACGCTGGTGGAGGTGCTGGTGGGTGCTCCTGGGAGATGGAATGAAGACGTGGAGGAAAGCCTGGTTCTTGCCCTTCCGCCTTGGGGTGCGAGTCCTTTACCAACAGCTTGGCTTCTACGCAAAGAGCTTTCGGCGATTACCCGCCGCCTGCAACGACTCCTTCCCGTGGATTCTTCAGCGTCTCTGCCCAGTCTCTCGGCATCTCTGACTTCAGTGCCTGCTTTTTCTCCTTCTTTGGCGCTTCCTCTACGCCCCGAGACTGGGCGCTCACGAAGACAAAGTCTCCTCCCTTAGCAAACTTGGTGGCATGCTGACCATACGGCCACCCACCAAGGTGTCCTCCCCCCTCAGCACCCCTCAGGCCAAACTGTCCATCCCCCTGCTTCCCTCCAGTCTGTTCTTCACCAGCTTCCGAACAGCTGGGCATCTGGGGACACCAGGCGTGCTGCGCTCACTCGCTGGCGCACCGCCACGGGGGCACCTGCCCTGGGCTGGGGGAGTCCTCTGCCTGGAGTCTTCTCGCAAGGCCGCTCGAACCTGACCTACTTCCTGCCCTGGTGTCTTTCTGCAGAGAGCTCAAGCACTTCAGAAATAACTCTCCCAACTGTGCTAACAGCTCCTATCAGGACAGCCTCTCAACGCACCAAAAGCAGGAAGGACGAGAAAAGCTGAGCCCGAGAAACAGGGAGATAAAGGCAGAGAGGGAGGCAGCCTTGGCTGGGGGCTCAGTTGGTCGGTGCATCGTCCCACGCAACCCACAACACGCTGGGAAAGAACCCCCAGCATTCAAACAAGTCAAAACTCCTGATGCTCTCTCTTCCCAAAGGTCTTCAAATCTGATTTTCAAAAGAGAAGGAGAATATAACACAGCTTTGCAAAGCAAAGAGAACGGCACAGGTTCACGAGGGAAGTCAATTACCCCGCAAATACTGTTTGGGCACCAACGATGTGCAAAGCCTTGTAGAAAACGCCACGAGAATATGAGACAGAGTCCCTCTCCGAGAAGACGGAGCGTTTAATAGATAGATTGGCTTCTACTTCATGACAATGAGCTAATCTGGGAGTCCAGGCGAAGTGCCAAGAGAGTGAAAGGACAAGCTCCTACCTGGGGGCACGATAGATCTGGGATGGCTTCTTCCGAAAGGCGACAGTGAAGCTCAGCGATGAAGCATAAAGATCTCCACAGGCAGCAGGAGGAGCAGAGGAGCAGCGAAGTGCAAGACGGGTGACAGGAAAAGCACTGACACGCTCTGCAGCGTGTGGGGAGGTGGGGACAGACTCTGGGAGGACGAAGGGAGGATGCCGTCGGGTGGGGCCAGGCTGCAGAAGGCCTTGAGTGACACGCCTAGATGCTAACAGCAGGAGCACATTCGGTGTTTGAAGGAGGGTCGGAGGCTGGGCCTGCGGCAGCCGAACGAGATGGACGTGGGAGCTACAAGAAGCAATGAGATCATGCGGCCGTGAAAGAGGAAGTCCTGGCACGTGTACGACTTGGAGGAACCTTGGAAACACATTCACATGGGAGAGGCCAGCCACCAATGTCTGTGTAGACAGCGTTTGGCAAAAGTAGGTTCACAGTTGTAGCTACGGAAAACCGTTTCTTCTCGTCTTATTATTTATTAACTAGAGGCCCAGTGCATGAACTCGTGCACGAGTGGGGTCCCTTGGCCTGGCCTGTGGGATTGGGCCAAAACTGGCTCTCCTACGTCCCCCCCGAGGGGCCTTTAGTCACTGGTCTGTGAGCCATGAGACGAAGAAGGCTGGAAATCGCGGGCACAGAGCTATACTTAGGGGAATTTAACCAGAAAAAGGAAGATTGCAGCGAGCGAGAAAACCAGTCCTATAGCTGCACCCCCACCCCCTGTCCTCTCAGCACCCAGAGCTGAGCGTTTACTGCAAACCCTGCACACAGAGCTGCAGAGCGCTGTCCTGCAGCTGTACATGCAATGGCTCCTGCAGACGTGCACGCGCTGAAGGGCAGTGCTTAGCTCCTATTGCTGATGGGACTCACAACAGCTGCAACGTATTTTGCTTGTTTCTATCAAAGAAGGCAAGAACTAGAAGTAGAAATTGTCGGGTCGTGAAGTCAGAGGGTTACATGGAATCCCTGGAACATAACAGAATCAGGAGACGCAGAATAAAATAAATATGGAAAAGGTACATTTTAGGTCAAAACATGGCCAAGCAAAACAGCACGCAGCTGGCAGAGCTGCTCACCTTTCAAAGCCCATGCGATAGCCCCCAAATCTGCAACCCGCGGTTTGTCAAGTTAAGCCCCTGGGAACAAAGGGGTTTCGCATTGTCAGGTCATAATTCCACGGGACAGAGTCTCCGGCCATAAGGTCGGGGTAAAAAGTTGAGGTCGCTGCGGGGAAGCCATCATGACACAAAGAGGCTCCCATCTCGGGAGACAGGGTCCAAAAACAGCTTCACTGACAGATGACCTGTGTGCACCGCAGTGGGGGAAGCATCGGAGCGCGCAGGACTGTCCTGCAAACGCGGGCCCTGGGAGGCCCTTCCTGGGACAGCCCCGCGGGCTCCTCCTCTGCAGGCCCCTCCTGGGCCAGCACCAGCTCTCGCTCATCCTTGTGTTCCAGCCACCTCACCCGTGGGTGCTCCAGGAACGCTCAGCAAGTAAACACATGAACATACGCGCTGCAGAGGGTGGGAAGGACCCAGTGGGACCTGGACGAATGTCAGAGTCTGTACGCCAGTGATCCGGAGCCTGAGTCAGCGGGGATCCACAGGAGAGAGGATCAGCCCCCTGACCCCACCTGTTGTCTCCCAGATGGGGCGCGGGTCCACGTGAGGGTGGACAGGTTCCAGCCTCCGGCTAAGTCACAGTGACCGTGCCCACGTGGGACAGAAAGAGACCAAGACTAAACCACGCTGTGAAAGGCGAGTAAGCTAGCTGATGGAGGCCCAGGAGGGTGTTCCTGGCTGCTCCAGCGAAGATCAGGTCAGCGCGCTCTGTAGCCACGTGGGCATGAGAAACAGCTGTGTGATTAGCTCCATTTCATGGACGAGAACAGCAAGCCTGGGGCCACACCCACAGGCCGCAGCAGGCCCACCCGGGGCCCCTAACGGCTCCAGGGCACAGCGCGACAGGATGGAGCAGCCACTTCCGCGGCGCTAGAACCAACAGGCGCTGCTGCTGCGAAGCATAACCCACCTCCGGGGACAGAGCTCAGCCGGACTCAGGGCCCGGTCAGGGCGCAGCTCTCGCGGTTCGCATTTTGGGGACTTGCCTCTCAGCCTCTGACTATTTCCCTAAATCTTATGAAACAAACGCAACGACTGCACAGCGTTTGAAGGTCTGGACGACGTCCTAGTGCTTAACCGGATGGTGAGCAGACGTGGTTTCACTGCATCGACCTTGAACGTGTGGAGGTTAGGGCCACACACCTCTGCTCTGTAAGAAGTCCACGTGGAACTGCTTCCTTCTAGCTGCCACGGACAGCCCACCGACACACGCTCCACGATACATGGTTACACACGGTATTCATGTAACTATAGCCTTCTAGCTGCCACGGACAGCCCACTGACACACGCTCCACGTTACATGGTTACACACGGTTTTCATGTAACTACAGCCTTCTAGCTGCCACAGACAGCCCACTGACACATGCTCCATGTCACATGGTTACACATGGTGTTCATGTAACTACAGCCTTCTAGCTGCCACAGACAGCCCACCGACACACGCTCCACGATACATGGTTACACACGGTGTTCATGTAACTACAGCCTTCTAGCTGCCACGGACAGCCCACTGACACACGCTCCACGTTACATGGTTACACACAGTATTCATGTAACTACAGCCTTCTAGCTGCCACAGACAGCCCACTGACACATGCTTCATGTCACATGGTTACACATGGTGGTCACGCAGCCCAGTGAGCTAGCGAAAGGCCATTTAAGAAAATCCTCAGGAAGAGAAAACACAGTCGCAGTCTTTACTGAGGTTCATGTGTGCCTGGGCCTGCTGTTCAAGGTCAACTGGACTTTTTTTATAAAGGAAGGAATTTAAAAAATATATATTTTATTGATTTTTCACAGAGAGGAAGAGAGTTAGAAACATCAACGAGAGAGAAACACTGATCAGCTGCCTCCTGCACACTCCCCACTGGGGATGTGCCCACAACCAAGGTACATGCCCTTGACCGGAATCGAACCTGGGACCCCTGAGTCAGCAGGCCGACGCTCTATCCACTGAGCCAAACCGGCCAGGGCAAAAGGAAGAAATTCTTTAAAAAAAAGTATGAATTGATTTTAAAGAGAAAGGAAGGGAGAACGGAGAGATGGAAACATCGATAGGCTGCCTCCTGCACGCCTCCTGCTGGGGAGGGAGCCCACAACCCAGGCATGTGCCCTTGACCAGGAATCAAACTAGTGACCCTGATGCATGGGCTGCTGCTCAACCACTGAGCCACACTGGCCCGGCTCAAGTGCACTTCTGTAAGCTGTGCAGATACATTATACACGCTCACTTGTATGTGTAACACATTTAACAGATTAATAAAACTTATTTAAATACACTCTGACCCAGCCCTGAAGACACAGGCACCGGCTGAGTGCTGACTGGGGTTGGGGCTCACTAGGGGCTGATTATATGCGGTGCGACCAACTGACAGAGACCCCCACCTCCTCGGGGGACCTCCTCTAGATGGTTACATTTAAAGCTCAGATTTCTACCAAATAAACACTCTCCTCTCACTAACTCAAGGCCTAGAGTACAGAGGGTAAGAGCGCAGTATCTTCAGTTTCGCCTCTGTCTGCCATTCCCGTGCCATCCTGGTGCTACTTAAACCTCCCTGAGACTCAGTCTCCTTCCCTGTAAATGGGATAAATGCACCTTTCCTGTAGGGTTTGTAGGAGACACTCACAGGAGTGTTGTTATAATGGCTAATGCTGTGCTGCACGAGTGCCCCAAACGGCACACTCACCCCCCTGCTCGGCCCCGAGCATCGGGCCGGGATGTTGGGATGCCATCCACGCTCTGCACCAGACGCCCCAGGCCGTCCGCAGGTGAGCCCCGTCCGCCCCTTTGCTCCTCCCCCTGCCCCCTCCCGGTGCTGCTCCGTGCTTGCTCCCTGCTCTCACTCTAGGTCCTGGGGCCCAGTTCTTGCTTCTTCCCTGCCTGGAGACCCGCTCAAGTCTTAAAGTCTCAGGGAACTCCCTCCTTCAAGGATCAGCCCACACCCCCTGTCCTCCATCAGTCCCCTCCCTCCCCCGCCCCGCCTGCACACAACTTCTCTCGGGTTCTGCACGTCTTTGGCAGTTAACATTCATGCCGTTAAACGTTTCCCTGAGTCTCCGTAGTTCTCTAACTCTCCTCGGGGATCGCCTTCTCTCTTCTCATGTACAAAACCCCGGCTCCGGCTGTGCTGCCGCCGCGCTGGTGAGGGCCTGGAGGGCAGCGCCAGAGTCTGCAGTGTGACCCTGGACGAGCCCTTAACTCCTCTGAGCCTTAGTTTCCTGGTTCAGAAAATCCGTGAAACTATAGTGCACAGCTCCAAGGCTGGGGGTTTATGTCAGAGAACATCCACATGCTTCCTGCAGCGAGTTACGGGAGCCTCAGAGACCATTAGCGACATCCCCGTCATCGCTGTGACGGCTACGGCGACGGGAACCAGGTGCAGGTGGGAAGTCGTGGTGAAAACACATGACTTTGTTGCGCTTGGGAGGCGGCAAACGACAGGTAAAGCGCCAGACAGTGAGCATTTCACTTCGTGGGCCACAGCTCTGTCCGTCCGGACGCCGTGGCTGAGAGCCGTCCCAGGCAACGGCAAACAGATGAACCTGACTGTGTGCCGACACGGCCTCACGGAGACTGGGATCTGAGTTTCGTGCAGTTCTCACGTGGCATTAAACGCCAGTCTCCTCTTGACCTGTTCCAACCACTTCAGAATACAAGGAAAACTCTCCGTTCACAAGCGCTGCGAAAGCAGGCGGGAGCTGGTGGCCCACCGCTGTGGTGCGCTGAGCCTGCCTGACCGTGCTCGGGGTCAGCAGGTCCTCCGGTGCCTCCGGCCCGGGCCTCTGCTCCACAGGCAGGAAGCAAGCACGGGGGTCTCGGGCGGGCCTCGAGCCTGCGGCACCCCCACAGAGGCCGCTGCGGGGGGCAGGCCGCACTCCTGCTCTTCTGGCCAACGAGCCCAAGGGCCGTGGCCTGTGTCTGCCTCCGAGGGGCATTCGAGAGCGCGCTCTCCGCCCTCCGCGGGACTGAGCCCCCACGAGTCTCCCCAGCCTCGGAGGGACTCAGAGAAGAACTCTCCAGAACTAACTTACAATGAGCTAAGCGACTGAGTGTGTGGGTGGATACGGGCGGCACTTGTTATCGCGGCGTAACCTGGCCCATCCTGGCTAACTCAACACCTTTCTGCGAACAGAAAGCGCAGCACAGCCTGAGCTCAGTGCACACGAATTCACCCCAGCAGCTGGCTTCTCGCATCCTCTCCCCTGCACAGGTCGCCCAGGAAACACACGTCCAGCTTTCTGGACAAGTCGCAAGAGACCGGAAGATTCCCTTCCCCAAGTTCTAGCACGAGAAGCCGCCGCCACCTCCGCGGCTGGGAAATGCTCACAGTGACCAGGGGGGGTTGCCGGCCGCAGCAAAGAGCCCCGGGTCTGACTTGCTGGATGTGATC
>PVJC01044040.1:0-14276 GCA_004026665.1 Murina feae
CTCAGATGCGGCTGGGGGCAGGTCCCCAGTGGTCACACACACACACACACACACACACACACACAAAAGGCGCCTGGCAGACTGGGGCCATCATAGGACATCCACTGAGGGGTCCCAGACTGTGAGAGGGCACAGGCCGGGCTGAGGGACTCCCTCCACCCCGAGTGCACAAATTTTTGTGCACCGGGCCCCTAGTATTTTAATAATAAAATAAACCTATGTTATGTACTCTTAATGCAGTTTGAATTCATTGCTTATTGTTGAAAGTATGTAGTGTCAAAATAATCTGTAATAACTTTCACTTTGAAAAGTACTTGCATAGAAAAGTAAATAGAACAGTGGGGAGCTATAGTTTACAGCTGCCAGAATAATTAAGTTGTATATACCACAGACAAGTGCTACTTCAGGGAATGATACTATATTAAGTAGAGCTGCTTTGAACATAAATAATAGGATAATTTATCATCTTAATTATAAGTAAAGACTTATCTCTACAGAGACTGTTTAAAACATCTTTTTTCCCTGCTTATTGTGGGATTACTATACTGCCATGTAAGTTTAAGCTGTTTTTTTTTTTTTTTCCCTGACTGATTTTAGTGGCTTCAACTACCCACTGTGGGATTTACCTTGAGAATCCTTACATGTTTAAAGCTTCTAGAAAACTGAGAATGTTTTGTTTAATTACAGAAGAGACTCTCTTTTCTAGCACTATGGTAAAGGTAACAGGAAAGAAAGCTGAAATTATAATAGAGCAATTCATGAAAACAGGGTTTTTTAATAGATAAAAATTTACCCAGAATTTTTATACTCTAAGGATATTGATCTCACCATTATTTAGGGATTTTTAAAAGAGACAAAAATTTCCCAGTACACATATTCCAAAACGACCACTTTTTAAACTTTGAATAACAGTGAAAATAACTATGAATTAATTTTGGCTTAATGCTTAGTACCCTGAATCTTCTTTTGAGATTTTTGTAATAATGTGGTTTAAAACCGAGGAACCATCTAGTTAACTTCAGTTATCTTAGTTTGAGTCTTACTCATTAACATTAACAAAATTTAAGACACTAGAGAATATTTTTTGCTGTCGAGTTGAAAGTGTATGCATATTACCATTGCTGGTTTGAGTTTTACAGCACCTGTTGAGCTCATGAGTACCTCCCTATATTGGGGGACTTTGTAGCTTAAAGGATCACCCTCTGGTTCCACTTGGTCCCAGACATATGCAATAATGCATATCAGCAAGTAATGCGTCAGGTCTTATTCCTTGTCTTTGTGGAACTTATTTCTAGTAGGGTGATACAGCCAGCAAGTAGTAAATATAATACAGATGTGCATGCTCTATGATGTATTAGAAGAGAGTAAATTTTATAAAAACTAGAGGCCCAGTGCACGAAATTTATGCACGGGTGTGTGTGTGTGTGTGTGTGTGTGTGTGTGTGTGTCCTCATCCCAGCCTGCACCTCTTCAATCTGGGAACCCTCGAGGGATGTCCGACTGCCCATTTAGGCCCGATTCAGGACTGCTGGCTCCCAACTGCTCGTCTGCCTGCCTGCCTTGATTGCCCCTAACTGCTTCTGTCTGCCAGCCTGATTGATGCCTATCTGCTCCCCTGCAGGCCTGGTCGCCCCTAACTGCCCTCCCCCTACAGGCCTGGTTGCCCCCAATAGTCCTCCCCTGCTGTCCATCTTGGGGCGGCCATCTTGTGTCCACATGGGGGAAGCCATCTTGTATGTTGGAGTGATGGTCAATTTACATATTACTCTTTTATTAGACAGGATAAAGCAAAGCAAAGGGGATTGATAATACCGAGGTGGTCGGGAAGGAACAGCAGAATAAGCCTCAAGACGATAAGTTTTGATAATTACAGGAAGTAGAGGTTTGCTATGTAGATAATCTGTGGAGAAGGGGAGAGTTCCCTAGAAGTAGGAACAGCCAGTGTAAAGGCAAGAACATTCAGAGCATGTTCAGGGAACAGCAAGGAGTCTGGAGGAGAGAATAAAAATTAACAGATGAGGTCAGAGAAGTAATAAGGAGCGAAATCATAGGGGTTTTGCGTAGCCTTTGTTTCTTGGTCTGTGGAAATGGAGAGATGTTGCAAGCTTTTGGGCAGGGCAATGACCTGATTTTTAAATGAATCGTTCTGGCAGGCTTGAAAATAAGCTCTGAGGAGGAAAGAACAGAAGCGCGGAGGTAGTCAGATTACTGTTAGTCTGCGCAGTGATGATGGGCTTAGACCAGGAGGGTAGTATTGGAATGAGGAGAATCAGTCAGTTGGTTTTGTATGTTTTTAGAGTGAAACGAATAGTATTTGCTGAGGGTTTGGATGTAGAGTCTGAGATCAAAGGGAGGAGTCAAGGAAGATTCCAGGGTTTTGGGCCTGAGCAACTAGGAAGATATAGTTGCCATTGACTAACATGTTGAAGATTCTGAAACTGGTTTGAGGCGAAGAATGATTCATGGTCAGGATTTCAGTTTGGATATTGATATGTGTGCTCTCCATTAGATATTCACAGTGAAAATGTCAAGGAGGTGTGCGTGTCTGGAGTTCTAGAGAGAGATCTGTGCTGGAGATGTACATGTGGGAGTTTTGGGGATAAAGATAGATAGCATTTAAACCATGCGACTAGGTCAGGTCACTGAGGAAATGGGTGCAGATAAAAAGAACGATTGAGCCCCAGGGTGTTCCAATGGGAAGAGGTAGAGGAGAAGAAGAAAATGAGAAAAGAGTGTGGTGAACCGGATGCCAGATGAAGAAAGATTTTAAACAGAAAAGTCATCATCTCTGTTAAATGCTGCTCCGCGGGTGGGGGGGTGGGGTGGGGGGAGGTGGAGGGGTGAAGTAAGATGATCACCAAGGACTGACCTTGGATTTCGGACCGTGCAGGTCATTGGTGATCTGTGCAAGAGCAGTCTTCGTGTAGTGGTTGGATAAAAGCCCAATTGGATTGAAGGGGGAATTGGCAGCTCTTTCAAGGAAACTTGCTTGTCAGGGGGAGCAAAGAAGTTAGCAGCAACTGGCAGCAAATATAGGATCTTTCTGAAGAGTTTTCACACAAACAGATCAGGAAACAAGGATTCAAGTGGAAGTATTTTATTTGGGAAAGGGCAGGTAATGCTGTTAGGATGGTTAAGAAGTAACGCAGACAAAAGAGGCAGGCAGCCTTTACATGCATACCCCAGGCGCACATAGACATGGTGCTGTAGGCCTCGGGGAGAGGACATGGCGGGAGTTACTGGAGGGAAAAAGGGACATCTGTAATACTTTGAAAATGAAGATAAATTCAAGAAAAGGGTCCATTAATAGAGATAGTTTACCAGAGTGGTGATGGAACTTACTTACCCAGGCTTTCAATCAACACGTAATCTTTGACATTTCCTTCTTGAATGATACCGCTTGTAGTTAGTTGATGAATCCTGTGGGCTGCGTTCCCAGAATCAATCCATTCCTTCGCTGCAGGTAGGTTTCATTCGATGTGCTTGATTTACAGTTGACTTCTGAACAAGAAGGGTTTGGACGGCATGGGCCCACTTCTATGCAGATTGGTTTTCAGTAGATACCTGTACTGTTTCCCAGCCGTGGTTGGGAGTCAGTGGATGCAGAGAGCTGACTGTATGCTTGATCTGCACCATTTTACATCCAGGGACTTGAGCTTTCATGGAGTTTCATCTCCATGGATCCTGAGGGACACGTGTAGTTCAGTTTTTGGGTAGTTAAAAGTGACACTTGGATTTTCAACTACTTACAGGGTTGGCACCCATAAGCCTGTGTTGTTCAAGGCTCAACTGTGAATGGAAATAGTTCTTAAGGAAATAGCTTATGTGGAACACACACAAGTTGGTATGATAGGGAAATTTTTCATGAGGACCCCCTAGCAGGGGTTGTCAAACTACGGCCCGCGGGCCACATGTGGCCCGCCGAGGACGTTTATCCAGCCCACCGAGTGTTTTTGCCGCCTTGTTTTTTTTACTTCAAAATAAGATATGTGCGGTGTACATAGGAATTTGTTCATAGTTTTTTATTAAAAACTATAGTCCGGCCCTCCAATGGTCTGAGGGACAGTGAACTGGCCCCCTGTTTAAAAAGCTTGAGGACCCCTGCCCTAGAGTATAACTTCAAAGAGCGATGTATGGTTATCAGGTGCTTAGAAGTGACAGCAGTCAACTAGCTTCATGCACAAAATTATTGGAAAAATCAGGAAAACTCATAATGTAGAGATCAGCTTGCAGCAAAAGTGCCATAAACTGTTGTTTTAAGTAACGAAGTGGAGGCAGACTCTATAATTGTATAATCATGAAAAGACGCTTGTTATTCTACAGTTGTGTTTACTGCCTTTTTCATTTTCTGGTAGTGGTTTAATTTTTTCTCTAGATTCTTTGTTTATAAATGACTATGAAACACATATTGCTTTTTATAGTTATTCTTTTTCTAAGAAGTTGACTTTAAGGCATGAATGCTGCTATATATCTCTTTGTTTGCGTACTTTCTAGTAAAGTGCCATGTATTAAATGCCTGGTAAATATTTGAGGAGGAAGGAATAGGGTTGTCAGCAGTATTCCTTTTCTGCTTCTATTACACTTGGACTTTAAAATTTTTAATACTATGTGGTCATCTGTAGCATTTTATTTTCTCTTGATGTTCAAGATTGATATATTTGCTCAACATTTTCCAAGAATATTAGCTACTGGTATTTTTTTTTAATAAATAACACTCTTGTTTGCCTATACATTATTTTCTTTTTATTAAAAACATAACCATTTGTTGAATATTGCTTGTAATTTTTCCCTTTATAATTATGTTTACATCAATTTAGAAATAATCATGTCTGACTAATAAAACCATCCCCAAAATATATTTGATGATTTATTTTAAAAAGCATAGCCATTTGCTGATTCCCTTTAATTTTTCTCTTTCTAATCATGCTTATCAATTTTTTATTTTTCAAAAGGTTTTCTGGCTCCACTATTCCGAAATCCAGAATATCTTATTATATATTTGTTTTAAAAAATAGCTTTACCACATATCCATGTATGCTTATATGACATACTGTTTTGTTCACTTGGTTTTGAATTTTTATAAAGGAAGTAACGTTTTATGCAGTTTTCTGAGGTTTTCTTTTCTTTACTTATTTCTTTTTTAACCAGAATTCACCCGTGTTGTTATGACTTACCACAGTTAACACCTTTGTATTTCTGTGCTTTATTTTATAACTCTGCTACAATTTACTTATCTGTTCTCCTGTGCGTGAGTTTTTCGGTTGGATACCTGTCAAAAATCACCCACAGAAGCAATTTTGAAACATCTTGATAAAAATACTGTATTCTAAAAGATAAAGAAAAAATATTCAGGCTCTTCAAGTGGAAAGATGAAATATTTTAAAAGGGCCAGAGATTAGGTTTGTATCAGATTTCTCAAAAGCAACATAAAATCTAGGCAAACATGGAACAACTTTTTCAGGAAACTGAAGGAAAGCAAGGATAGACTAAGGGTTTTATATCTTGCCAAACTGTACTTCAGGTGTCAAGGCTATATAGAATGGACAATTTGAGCATGCCAAACTCAGATAATTCTGTCTTATGTGGTCTCACCTAAGAAATCTACTCAAGTAGAAATGTGCAGACTTCTTTTTTGGTAAAAGTCTAGATAGTAAGCAATTTAGGCTCTACGGGCTACCCGGTATCGGTTGTCACTACTTAGCTCTGTCATTGAAGCTGTAGGTGACAGCCATTAAAGGCACATACATGAAGGAGTGTGGTTGTGTTTCAGTAGAACAGGATTTACAGAAGAGCTGGGCTGGATTTGGTCCCTGGGCTGTCCTTTGCCAACGCCTCTCCTTGAGAATAAGCTTCATCTTAGGAAGTGATGGATGGGAACACTTCAGGTAAAACATTTAATTTTAGAGCTAAGACTAAAACAAGGGGTCAGTAGACAGTTAGTATGCAAATGTTATGTGTTTTGTCCAAGTAGAAAGAATGCAGTTAAAAATAGAAGGAGGAGAAGGGAAGCCTTTTAACTTGGTATTCAATAAGGTTGTATTGGATCCAAGTTTAGTTTTTCTGATTTTTGTTTGTTTTTGAGCAGGCCTACCTATTTGTGAAGACTGTTATTTTATACTAGAGACCCGGTGCACAAAATTTGTGCAGGGTAGGGGGTGGTGGTTCCCCCAGCTCAGCCTGCACCCCCTTGCAATCCGGGACCCCTTGGGGGATGTTTGACTGCCGGTTTAGTCCTGATCCTGCAGGAATCCCTGCTGGATCGGGGCTAAACCGATAGTCAGACATCCCTCTCGCAATCCGGGACTGCTGGCTCCTAACCTGTCACCTGCCTGCCTGCCTGATTGCCCTTAACCCCTCGCCTGCCTGGTCACCCCTAACGCCTTGCCTGCCTGCCTGATCACCCTAAACCGCCTCTGCCTTGCCCCCACCTGCTGGGGAAGGACATCCGGAAGGTTGTTCGGCTGTCTGATCTAATTAGCATATTACACCTTTATTATTATAGATGTTCCATTCTCTCTTAGAAGTCTTCAAATGAATAAAGAGAACATCTCCTTATTTACAAAATAGAGAATATTCCATCTGTAATTATTAGGTGGTTTTATTTCACTCAACCATGTTTCAAATGAATGACACAACCATTTTGACAGGGAGAGAGATGAACAAATCCAAGTGGCTTTTTAACATAATGTTTGACAGAATGGCCTCTGTCTAGGTGTGGATGTGGGGAAGAAGTGCAAACAAATCCCCCAGGGTTGTTTTTGGAAAGCTGTGGTGAAGCACTTTTGAAGTTATTTTAGGTGTATTGTTAGACTGAAAAAATCAGTTGATATTAGGAATTAAAGTTCTCAGTGTGGAAGGTAGGAGATATAGATGTGAAATGGGGAGGACAAGGAAGAATCCTGTCTGAATGGGTAGGAAATGGAGGCATCAGTGTGAGCTTATGGTCAGATAGATAGACAGACAGAAAGCTGTAGATGTAGATTCTTCTGAAATGGCCTCGAAGCTAAGGCACCCTCGTAGTGATCACACTGATCACTGATTTCCCCAATCCAGTTTCTAATAACATTCCCATAAGTAGTTATGGCTGATTGTAAGGCTGTGGCAGGGAAAGCAAAGATGAGCCTGATACGTCTTGTTCTACTAAGTGAAGGAAGAGCTCAGAGAAGTGATAGGTCCTGTCAAAGATCAGTCCTATGTCAGCTTGGAGGGGTCCCATTGATAAAGTCTGGGCGACTTCAGCATCAAAATAATTGAAGCAAGTAATAAATTGTAAACTGGTGAAAAATATAATCCATGAGCTAGCGCCTGATAATGGACAGACCAACAGACACAAATAGTGCTGAAGGGAATTTTCTTTCTTATGCAGAGTGCAGACTGGCATTGTTGGATGCTAAATCTGTGGGGGAGGGGATGGATTTTTGGTAAGATGTGCTTGGTATCTAAGTGTCTTCCCCACCGATGGTTTATACGGTGCAGGGGGAAATAGTAAGTACGTCAGCACTTGTATGGGTGATCAAAATTCGCATCATGAGCCATGGCAAGTTGGACATTGCGTGCCTCTAGATATGCTACTACTGAAACAGACATCACCCACAGCAGGCTTGGCAAGCTTTTTCTGTGAAGATTCAGATAGCAAATATTTTAGTTTTTTTTCAGTCATTTTGTCTCTTTCTTTTACTCAATTCTGCCTTTGAAATTTGAAAGCAAGCCACAGATAGTATGTATGTGAATGAATTTGCCTTTGTGCCAATAAATCTTTATTTACAGAAATGAGCAGCAGGCCATTATTTGGCCCTTGGACATAGGTAGCCAGCCCCTGGCTTAGAGTATTCTGAGTGGGAATACATGCCTAAATCTAATCATCAAGCAGTATCAAACAAACTTCACGTGAAGAATCTTTTATTTTAAAAGGGGGAGAACTTTATTCTTAAAAAATGTCAATGTCACTCGCTGAACCACCCTGACTGGGCTGAAATTATTTTCAAACAAAGTGCTAAAAACAGATTAGAGGAAATCGATATATGTGTGTGTTTTTTTTAAATATTTGGTTGTATAGGACATATATTGGAACTGAAATTGTAAGAATTCCTGTGAACTTGCTCTGGCAGTAAAAGAAACATCACTTTGTCCTTTCTGCTATTCTTTGAATTATGGCTTTTAAGGAATCTATAAATCTCAGAGGAGAGTTATTGGACGGTTTTACTAACTTAGACCATAAAGCTCTTCTGGGTTAGTCCTGAGGGAAATTTACTTCACTTTAAGTTAGCGATACCTCATGAACTTTCTAAGAACTTCAATGTGAGTCTCAAGGTTAGTATAATATTAATGTTTTGCTTTAGTATTTTCATGCTTTCAGAATTTGGAAGGAGTAGTTGGAAAACCATCATTAATGTCATTTCATGTTAACTCTTTCTTTCGATTTGAAAACCATTAGATACAATTTTTCTGAGAAGTGAATTTTTTCTTCCATGTGGCTCCCTTCAGTTCTTAACATTACATATTTTTTAAAATTCTCTGGTGAATTTCAACTGTGGATGGAATTTTGCTTTTCAGCAAATTGGTATCTGAAAGTGTTGATCTACAGTACAGGCATATTAGGGGGTGGGAATTAGGCATTTTTAATAGAAGACATCTCCCCTTTAAAAATAATTCAGTCATCGGAATCATAAAGCATAGAGTTTCACTGTGGTTTAAGTAGGCCTGGCATTTGTAGTTGCATTTCATTTGTGAAGAACTTTATAAGACTTATTAGGGAAAGTAAAACAATTTCAATGCAGTAAGTAAAGTGTTTCCATAAATTGCTACATCTTTGTGACAAAGGCTGCCGCTGAGATTGTATGCATTTAAAAAAAATTTCTCAGTGTCTTGACAAATAAAATTATTAAATAACACGCTTTTAGAACTGTTTATAAGCGACATAGATATATATATATAATTGAAAATGTGCATGAGTTAGATTAAAAAGTTTTTGTAAATGTGCTTTCAGGATGCAGAAAATTCTGGCCTTCCATTCTCTGCTTTAGTTTCTTTCAGTGCTGGAGATGTCAGTCCCCAACATGCAGCCGTTCTGTTTTCGTACATATTTAAATGTAAGAATTTATATTAGGAAGGAATGTGCAGTTATAATGTTTTCATGACTATGTAGAATCCCCAAAATGAAATTTAACCGCTCTTCCACACACTGGCCCTACAAATATTTTGAGATAGGTTATTCTTCATTTATTTTTTATTCTTTAGATGAGCAGCCCTAGTTCTTCTGGTATTCACGTTATAAGATTTTATTAATATCTTATTAGCAATATTAATATCTTATAGTAGCACAGATACTAGTAATGTAAAGAATATTTTCTAATAAATAATAATAGCAACCGCTAACATTTATTGGAGACCTACTCCATAGGTGGTATTATAAACACTTTATACATATTAACTCCTCAAAGTGAACATGCAAAATATATGCTTTTTTAACCCCATTTTACAGATAAAGGAACTGAGGACAGATGTCTCGCACAACTGGCTATTGATCGTGCAGCTTAGTCAAAGGATTATATAGGTGTAAAATACACATTGTCATCTTTCCCACCCTCTGTAGACAGACTGTACTTTGTAATGACCCATTCAAACTTCACAGAGCTTCATAGAGCATGGTGTGGTACCTAATGTTACACCATTACTTGCCCTTGTTCTAAAGTTGATATTTTATTAATATTTTTAATGCAACCTAAATTTATATTTTATTCTAATAACTAGAGTCCCAGTGCATGAATTTGTGCATGGGTGGGGTCCGGCCAGCCTGGCCCCAATCAGGGCAGATCGGGGCTGGGCCTGTTGGGAGGAGGAGACCAGGGGGAGAGGGGAGGTTGGCTGGCTGGCCCACCCTGATCAGGGCCGGACTGGCTGGGGAGAGGGGCCACGGGTGATTGGCTGGCGCGCCCTGCCCCCGATTGGGATTGGGGGGCAATTTGGGGGTGGGGCTGGCCAGGAGTAGGGGCTGCAGGAAATTGGCTGTCTGTCTCTACCCCCAATTGGACCAGTTAGCTGGCTGCAGTGGGCATCATAGCGACTGATCATTTTGGTCATTACGGCATTCTGGTCGCTGGCTTTTTATAGTATAGATATTATGTGGACTTGCACCAAGTTCAAAGGCAACAAAGCTTCTTCCTTAGACTTTAGTTCCTGCTTTTCATGTAAGTGCTTGCTGTGAAGTGAGGTGCACTCTGCCCTGTGCTTGTCTCCTTAATGTTGTAACGTCAATGAGGGCTTGACCTTTATTATTAGAACTAGAGGCCTAGTGCACAACATTCGTGCACTTGGGGGAGGGGATGGGGTCCCTCAGCCTGGCCTGTGCCCTCTCACAGTCCGGGAGCCCTCAGGGGATGTCCTAAGCTGGCAGTTGGACATCCTTAGTATTGCTGCGGAGGCGGGAGAGGCTCCGCCACCACCGCTGCTGTTGCCAGCCATGAGCCCAGCTCAGAGCTTCCAACTGAGGGGTGCACCCCCTGTGGGAGCACACTGACCACCGGGGGCAGCTCCTGCATTGAGCATCTGCCTCCTGGTGGTCAGTGAGCATCATAGCAACTGGTCATTCTGCCATTTGGTCAATTTGCATATTAGCCTGTTATTATATAGGATAGTTTCAGCCCATCATTGCTTGGGATTGTGATTCTGGCATCTAAGGATTTAGTTAGCTCTTCCTTTTGTTGGGTGAATGATCATTTATTAAGGACAAGTTCTTTGCCATCATTCTAGGAATTGACCAAAAAATGTTGCAAGTAAAGCTGTAATGTTTATGGAGCCAAAATGATTTCTCATAGCAAGTGTACATTTCTAAATGCAAAATAAAAATGTAATGAGAATGTGGATCCTAATTAATTTTGCATTTCCAGTTGGTCACTTTTATCTGAACAAAATCATTGCCTTAGTTTTTCATCTGCGATTACCATGTCACCTGTGGGCTCCTTGACTGAACTGCTAGTGATCAGACCTTGAGAAGCGCTGTGCTGGTAGTTAAGAGGGCACTCTTTGGTGTTAGACCTGTGTCATAGATATTGTACTTCTAAACTCTTTTAATGTTTCAGAAATAGTTGAGTGAAATACTGTTATTTCATGATGAACTACCCATCCCTAGTAAGGGTGTTTTTAAATAAACTTTGAATTTTGACACAATTTACATATACTAAGTCTGTACCTAAGTCTGCTGTTTTATTTCGTGTGTGTGTGTGTGTGTGTATGTGTGTGTATGTGCCTCTGTTTCTGTTTTCTTTCTTCTTAAACAACTTAGAATTTCAT
This sequence comes from Murina feae, assembly GCA_004026665.1. Taxonomy (NCBI): domain Eukaryota; kingdom Metazoa; phylum Chordata; class Mammalia; order Chiroptera; family Vespertilionidae; genus Murina; species Murina feae. The sequence continues at coordinate 11,290 of PVJC01044040.1, forward strand.
CTTGGTATACTTACACTATTCTTCTTGAGTGCATCTCTTTGTGTAGTTTTTTTTTTAGAGATTGCTCTGGTTATAAAATACATGTAATCATAATTGCCTAGTATCAACACTGTAAACCTTCAAGTGAAGTATGGCAGCCTTACTTTCATTTAGATCCCCTCATGTTCCCCACTTTTTAATACCGTTGGCTTGAGTAGCAGATGATGTTATAATTTTTGTTTTCTTTATCAGTTGTGATTTAGAAACTTCAAAGGAAGGGTAGTGTGTACTCATATTTCTGCTGTATTTATTGACCTTCTCTGATGTTCCAGGGATTTCTTCCTTTATTATTTAAAGCCTGTTTGAAGTGATAAAGGACAGCACAGAAATTGTTAAGGGCAGAGATCACATCCTTTTTTGTATTTGTATTATCAGTGGCTGACTCAGAGCCTTTACACAGTAGGCGCTCATAAACTATTTATTACAGCTTTCCCCCCCCAGAGTTATTTACAAGTGCAGAAATGTATGTGAGAATAAGAATTTTCTTTTTCCTTGTGCACACATAAACTTGGCATTTTCAGTATTTCCGAGTTTGATCTACAGAAAGGCCAGTCTTACTTATCTTGAACCCCTGGCACCTGACATAGAGACTAGCTCAGATTTAATAATCGCTTCGTGATTTATGGCTTACTCATAAAAAGGTGGCATTAGAATTAACTAGGTGGTCTGATGACATATTAGTTATATTGTTAAACACTAGAAATTCATGATTTATCTTCTTTCTCTTACAGCGTCAAACACTTGGCTAGTTTCAGAAACAAAAGGCGCTATTGTTCAAGGTGGATATGGTCATACCAGTGTGTATGATGAAATAACAAAGTCCATTTATGTTCATGGAGGCTATAAGGCATTACCAGGCAACAAGTATGGATTGGTGGATGATCTTTATAAGTACGAAGTGAACACTAAGACTTGGTGAGTAGACAAGGCAGAAGCATGTCGGGAAAATGTGTCACCATTATAGTTTATATCTGTGTAACACTGTGTTTAAATATTTTCAGGGAGACATTCTCGGCCTCCTCCCTTCTTTTATTGCAATTAATGATACTCAGTTATGCAGCACAGGCACAAGATAGTAGATTTTCTTATGTAGCCATCATTGCCATAAAGGATTAACTTTAAAGGGGGTTCTGGCCCTGTAAGCATTACCGCTACTTGTGCTTATCGGTGCTGATGTTACATTGAATTCAGACAGGAAGTTTGGCTTACCAAACTTCTAGGATTGTTATTGTCTGTCTTAAGATTTGTTCTACTCTGCACTCATCTTTTATTGTCACTTGTAAATTTTAAAACCATGTCTTTAGTTTTATTACCTCATTTCCTGTGAAATACAAAGCTTGTGACATTTAGCTAGGTTTTCCTTTTGTTGATGTTGTAAAAATACTGCAGTGTACATCTTATACTGGTCTGCTCAGGCACAAATGCAAGTTTCTCTATGGTGTGTCCTTAACAGTGAAGTGGTGAATCTGAGGATATTCATATTCATATCCTCAGATTTACTGCATGTTGCCTAATTGCTCCTCAAGTGACTGTGCTAATGTGTGTTCCCACCAGCAAGGTGTGAGTGTCCCTGTTCCTCCTTATTCTCACTAACACTTGATAAAGGTGGGGATATTTTCTTTTTGCCACAGTAATGTGTGTGAATGATACTGATACATGTATCCCGATTACTGCTGTGAGTAAGCATCTTTTTATGTGTTCATTTGCCACTTGTATTTCCTGTTTAGTGAATTTTCTATTCATAACCATAATGCTCTCTCTGTATTTGAAATATTATTTTTTTATTGGTTGATTAACCAGGAAAGTGATTTCTTTGTGTGTTTTTTAAAGATACTACACATTCTTTTAAACTTTTAGCACCTATTCCTTTATGTGAAATGAAATACAGTTTTTACCAAATTGTAATTTGTTATACCCCCTTCAGTTTCAAACATATATTAACTTTACTTGAAGAAAAAAATTAAGACTTCTTCAAGTGATCTTGTTAATTTTCATTATTTTTAGTCTAATACAATGAACTATATATTCTTTATATTTTTATAACTGTTAACAATAATAAAATACCTTTCTGTTTTAGGTAATCTGTACATTGCATTTTATTTCCTATTTTAATATTGCTAACATTTCTTATTGACTTTTTGCTATGATAAAAAGAGGAATTGTATAGTAACTAAGACACCATCAACCTACTTAACATATTTTTGCATATATGACAGATACTGTGTCATCAAAAAGGAAAAGGTAACTGCTTCTGCAAGATAGAGGCCACATAGTTCACATTAATAATAATGGGCCCAGTAGTGCTCAGGGAAAGAACTTGTTAAAGTGAGTGGATAAGAGAAGTACGGGTATTATTTGAATAAAATCAAAATGAGAGAATTAGTTGTTGTTTACTACATAATGAAATTTGATCAGGTCTTACATGATTATCTACTTGAAAATTTCCCATAGTGAAATGTTGAATAGAAGAATATAATGATCAGCCTTGGCAACTTTAGCATATGCACAAGTAACACTGTATACTTATCCCTTAGGAGAATTTAATACAATATTTTGTAAATTATTTTAAGCACCTCATTACAAATATGTTATAGATACATATGATGCTTTACTATTTTCTTGGGTTTTGCATTAAAATAAGATTTGTAAAATTATCAGTGAGAACTAAAATGGTATTTTTCTATTTGGAGCATTCTTAAAGTTTTTCTGCTTTTTGTTTGCTTATTTTTCAAGTTTGCTATTATATGTGGACTAGGGGCCCGGTGCACAAAAATTTGTGCACTCGGGGTGGAGGGAGTCCCTCAGCCCGACCTGTGCCCTCTCACAGTCTGGGACCCCTCAGTGGATGTCCTATGATGGCCCCAGTCTGCCAGGCGCCTTTTGTGTGTGTGTGTGTGTGTGTGTGTGTGTGTCATCACTGGGGACCTGCCCCCAGCCCCATCAGAGGC
>PVJC01044041.1:0-14268 GCA_004026665.1 Murina feae
CTTCTGTGCTGGAGACACCCTTATGGGGCAAGAGTTGTTTCAGTGGAGCTTTTATGCTCACTGCATCTGCCCCAAGTGTGTTCCTTGTGGATCTGTTTTGTTTAGGTTAGTCCCTCTCTGGCCACTGGGTGAGGCTGGCTCCTGTATCTTTAAGGAGGTGTTGCTGCAGAAGCCTCTGATGCACTTGGGAGGGGCGGGGTCTCGGGGAGTTCGCCGGGCGGGGCGGAGCAAATAGCTATGGCGCTTCTCAGCCCTGCGCTGAGAGACACCAGGTCTCTGTGTCCCACGGTAATTGCTGCAAGCAACGCTGAGAGAAACCCGCTTTGGGTTTTCTCCCAGTGCCAGTCAGTTCCCCTTCTCTGGGTGTCTGTGGGACCTCAGAAACTCGCCTGGAACTGGAGTTCAGAGCCGCTGGGAGCTTGTGGCTCTCTCCGTTTTGGAAAAGAACCGCGTCCTCCGGCGCCAGCCCTCTCCCCGAGCCCCGTGCGCGCGCCTCCGTACTCTGTACTTTGCTTCCGCTGCTCCTCTGAGTCTCAGACTCTTCTCTAGTTGTAGGATTTTCACTCAGCCAGTCGTCCTGTGGGTGCGAGTGGTGTCCGTGTGTTCTTTTCGTGGTTTTTCTGAAATAGTTTTCACAGCTGCATATATGGTGTCTACCCTATGCCGCCATCTTGTTTCTCCTTCTCCGGGAATTCTTTCTGCACAATATTACTGTGTGTTCCTACTGCCTTAAAGTTATCTGACTGTTTAGCATAAGCATTTATATAACATGTTCTCTTCCAGTCCTTTGCAAATCATTCTCTGCAATTAACAGAGATCTGGGATTGAACCAGTTCCCAAGTTGCCAATTGACTTGTTCATCTTCCCAGTGTGGGGGTGGAGGTGGTTGCTTGACAACCCGAAGCCCAGTTTCTGGTCGCTACCACTTTAAACATTAGATGAAATTTTCATTGTTTGTGGGATACGAAAATTTTTCTTCATAGGGGTCAACTGAGTTCACCATTTTCTAAGATATGGATAAAATTGGCTCCAAAACCCATTGTACAGATTGTGAAAAATCTCCCAGACACACCAAGCCCCAACTCTCCATCTCAGTGGAATTAGTTCCTTTTAGAAGTAGCTCCCAGCACCATCATGATCCCCCTTTTCCACCAAGGCCACTGCGGAATGGAGCCTTTTCTTCATTCTCCCCACCACCAACCTTTGCTCTCCCCTGTGAAAAGAAGCCTGTTCACACATATTTCAGGATGGACCAGACTTATTGATGGTGTGAGGAAATAAAAGCTATTGACATTCACAAATAATGTGAAAGGTTATAAATTGTATTTAGACATTTATCTACATATATAAAAAGCCAGCAATGGGAACACCAGAACGACCTGAACGACCAGTCACTATGATGCCCACTACAGCAGGCTAACCGGCCTGCTGGGGTGGGGCCAGCCAGTCAACTGCTGAGGCCCTCCCCCGATCAGTTCTCCAACCACAATTGGGAGTGAAGTCAGCCGACCAACCTCCTGGGGTCCCCCCTCAGCTGGCCCGGCCCAAATGGGCCCCCATTGGGGTGGGCCAGTTAGACCCCACCTTTGCACAATTTCATGCACTGGGCCTCTAGCCCTATATAAAAGGCTAATATGCAAATAGTCTTTTCTGGAGTTTGACCAACTGGGAGTTTGACCACTCACTATGACGTGCACTGACCACCAGGGGGAGATGCGGAATGAAGGAAGGCCCCAGCCAACCCTGATTGCTGACCAAGCCTAGAGACTCTACCTGTGCACAAATTTTGTGCACCAGGCCTCTAGTATTTTTTAAAAGTTAGTTACCTGGCAAGCCAGTGTTGCTTGGTGGTTGAGCTTCTACCCATGAACCAGGAGGTCACCAGTTGGATACCTAGTCAGGGCACATGCCTGGGTTACGGGCTCTATCCTCAGTAGGGGGTATGAAGGAGCCAGTCAATTGATGACGTTTCTCTCTCATTGATGTTTCTATCTCTCTGTCCCTTGCCCTTACTTTCTCTCTAAAAATCCATAAAACCATATCTTTCATAAAAGGTAAGTTACCCAGTTATTTCTGCAACTAAGATGTTAGCCCTCTGCCATTGCAACCGGCCTTCTCTCTCCCTTAGTTTCTAAAAATTGTGCATAGGAGCTCACATTTTTCTCACTTCAGGGGATTTAGGACTTCTCTTCTGCTTCATCCTCGTTTAACTCCCAGACCCACCCAGGTGCTCAACAAAACAAAATAACCTTTAACTTATTAGTACCCAACCCCTTGATAGAAAGAATACACCTTTGGTTATAAAAGCTGTGTGTGTGTGTGTGTGTGTGTGTGTGTGTGTGTGTGTGTGTAATGCAAGCTTACATGGGTTAGTTGAATTTGCCATTCAACTTATATTTGATATGGAAATTGTACATAGTCTTATCATTCAACAACTATCTGGCAGGGAGGGAGGTGGGGGGCATTTTAATCAAAGATTACAAAAGGTTAATATTTCTTTTTTACCTTTTTTCCCCAATTACAGTTGGCATTCAATGTTATTTAGTTTCAGTGTGCAGCATAGTGCTAGATATTTACATAACTTAGTTATATAAATATATATAACTACTGATAGACATTTCTATAACTTCTACATTTACCCTCCTGACAAGTCTAGTACCCACCTGTACCCATACAGAGTTATTACAATGTTATTGACCAGGTTCCCTACGTGGTACTTTCCATCCCGTGACTATTTTGTAGCTACTAATTTTTACTTCTTAATCCCTTCACCTTTACCACCACCCCCCGCAACTTCCTCCCATCTGGCAACCATCGTTTTGTTCTCTGTATGTATGCATCCGTTTCTGTTTTGTTTCCACCAAATAATTAGTGAACACTTACTTGCAAAAATACAGCTCCTTCATTGTTGAAGCTGACAATCTAATGAATAACTAAAAATCACAGTTGTCCATGCTTACTTCTCAGCTCTAATAATTCTTATGAAGGAAGGGCATGCAGCAGTTTGAGAAACTGTAACAAGAACTGTCTGCTTGACCTGTCACAACAAAATGCTACGGGCTTGACTGGTGGCACAGCCAACAGACACGTATTAGCTCACAGCTCTGGGGTGGGAAGTCTGATGTCGGAATGTTGGCAGGGTTGGTTTCTGGTGCGAGCTCAGTTTCGGGCTCTCAGACAACTGCCTTCTTGATGTGTCCTCATACGCACATGGGAAAGGGAGGGAGAAAGAGTGCTGGGGAAAGCTTCGGGTGTCTCTTCTTAGAGGGGAACTAAGCCCATCATGAGGGCCTCATCCTCACGACTGCATTTAACCCTAAAGGCTCTACCTCCAAATAGCATCACACCAGGTTAGGGCTTCAACGTACGCATTTTGGGAGCATACAAATGTTCAAGTCATTTACAGGAAACATCAGAAAGGGGAGAAAATGGGGCACTGGAATCATCAGATTTTCACTTTAAAGGACTATTCTGGCTGTGCTGTGGGGAATAGATGTTGGAAGGGGGATATAGATGTTGGCAGGGGTGTAGGTGTTGGGAGTCTGTTAGACCACAATTGCTGGAGCCCAAATGATTGCTATTTAGAACACGGTGGGGAGATGGTGGCAGAGTGGCCAGGTCCATTAGCCTTGGTCTCATCCATGTCTCTTCCACCTCTCTGTTCATTCTCCCAAGACCCCCATGTTGTGGTAGTCTGTAAACTATTTCCTCTTCACAGTCTGATACTTCCTCCCAATTTTCCAATATACATGAATGTACCTAATAGTCTTTCCTCTCTTTAAAGTTCTAGAATTCCATTTTTGGCAAGTTAGTTCAGAGATTTTCAACCTTTTCCATCTCATGACACACATAAAATCATTACATTCTGAAGCACACCAGAAAATTACTGTATTTCTGGCTGATCTGACAAAAATAGTTATAAAATTTGATTCATTCACACTGGACAGCTATTGTTGTGTTGGCTGTTGTCATTTTTTATTTGACAGTCTAAGGGAAAAGAGGTGAGTGTCCCTGGTTAAATAGGTATTGCAAGTCTTAAAAGTTCTTGCAGCACACCAGTTGAAAATTCACTGGGTTAGATGAAAGTATCTACCACTCACAAATATTAGTGAAACACATTACAAAGTAAATGGTGAATACTTAAAACATTAACAGAGCTAAGAAGTTAGCGAGATTTTTGTGCTATAGCACATAAAATGCTTATACTATGGTGTATATGTTCTTTTTAAGACTTTAATTGTCCAAACAAACAGCATTACACTTTGTTGTTATGCTGTTATCCATCAGCTTTTGGAAAATTAAAGTGGCAGTAAGATACCAGATTCTACTTACTTGATTGGAAAAAAGCTAAAAGATTGGTAACATTCTGTCAGTGAGTCCATGGGGAATTTCCCGAGGGGCTTGTAAACTGTGTGACTGGCAACATCTATTGATTACAAATGCATATACCATTTGCTTCAGCAATTCCACCATATATATTTATTCTACAGGTTATTTGCACATATTTTAAAGGACTCTGTATAAGGCTGTTCATTAGAAAACTATTTGTGATAGTGAAAGCTTGAAAGAAAACATAAAGGCGCATCAATAGGTGACTGGTTCAATAACTTACACTTTCATATAATTGAATCATATACCATCTATAAATATATATGGAAACATATTAAAAAATATTTAGTGACTAAAGGATGTCACAAAATGGTGTGTATAGGAGGCTACATTTTTTAAATATAAAAGACTAGAGGCCTGGTGCATGAAATTCATGCACGGGTAGGGTCCCTAGGACTGGCCGGCAATCAGGGCTGATTGAGGCCTTCTGGCTGCTGGCCAGGGCCTCTCTTCCCTGGCTGCCAGCTGCTGTCTGGGGCCTTCCTTCATTCCACACTGCCCCCTGGTTGTCAGCACATGTCATAACAAGTGATTAAACTCCCGGTCTCCCAGTCAAACTCCTGAGGGGACAATTTGCATATTAGGCTTTATATATATAGACTAGAGACCTGGTGCATAAAATTCATGCATGGGGGGGTATCCCTCAGCCCAGCCTGTACCCTCTCCAATCTAGGACTCCTTGAGGGATGTCCGACTGCCCGTTGAGGTAGGATTGGCCTAAACGGGGCAGTTGGACATCCCTCTCACAATCCAGGACTGCTGGCTCCCAACTGCTTGCCTGCCTGCCTGCCCAATTGCCCCTAACTGCCCTCCCCTGCCAGCCTGGTTGTCCCTAACTGCCCTCCTCTACAGGCCTGATTGCCCCCAACTGTTCTCCCTTTCAGGCCTGGTCCCTCTCAACTGCCCTCCCCCACTAGCCATCTTGTTACAGCCACCTTGTGTCCACATGGGGGTGGCCATCTTGTGTGTTGAAGTGACAATCAATTTGCATATTACCTTTTTATCATATAGGGTAATAAGATAATAATTATTTACCTTTGGGGCAATGGAGAACTCAATAAATTAAAAATTGAGATAAAGTATATAAAATTTTATCTGTGTATATGATTACATACATATCTAATCTAATAAAAGAATAATATTGAAATTGACTGTTTCTCCGGGATGCCTAAGCCATGCCCACCAGCCAACCAGAGCGGCTGTATGCAAATTAACCCAGCCAAGATGGAGGCCGGTGGTCACGGAGCTAGAGTAAGCAGGAGGCTTCCGTTGCACCAGGAGTAAACTGTCTGCCTGGGCCGGCTGGGCCTCTCTCTGCTCAAGGCAACATAGTTGCAATTATAGAAGCCACAGAGCTGAACCAAACTGGAGGCTTCCATTGCACCAGCGATGGAGGAAACTGCCTGCCTAGGCTTCCTGGGCCTCTACTGAGGCAACATTCTTTCAATTCTAGAAGCCATGCAGCTGAAGCCAACAGGAGGCTTCATTACCTGCCTAGGCCTCAGCTTAAAGCAACAGTGTATCAATTATAGAATAAACCCTAGAAACTTGCTTCCAACCAGCCTTGCTGGGTCATTGGGTCAATGGGAGCTATGGGCAGCCTGAAAACAGCCCTCAGCCCCGCACCCAGGCTGCCCAGGCATCCCAGTAGGAACCTGAAACCTGAAGGAACTGTGGGCAGCCTGAAAACAGCCCTCAGCCCCTCACCCAGGCTGGCCACACCCCAATGGGGTGAGGGTCCACTTGGCCAGCCTGCAAACAGCCATCAGCCCCTCACCCAGGCTGTCCAGGCATGCCAGCAGGTGGACATCCCCCAGAGGGGTCCCAGACTGTGAGAGGGCACAGGCCAGGTTGAGGGACCTCCTGAGTGCACAAATTTTTGTGCACCGGGCCCCTAGTATGCATATAAATACATGTATGTGAACACATATGTGCACATGTATGTATATGTACGCAATTTTTATTTTCAATCACATAAGCATATTGCCATTCAGAAGAATATGTTTTTAAGTCCTAATATTTGTTTTTCTATTTCTTATCATTTTCTCTCATAGTAAGACTTGATGTTGAAGACAGATTCTACAGTCCGGAATTAGGCCTCTGCCACTTACTAGCTGTGTGACTTTGGACAAGTTACTTAATCTCTATACCTCAGTTTTCTACTACATAGAATGTCAATAATCTAAAACAAGCTGTTTTAGTGGATTTAGAGTTTTAGTCTTGCAAGATAAAAAGTTCCGCAGATCTGTTACCCAACAATATGAATATACTTAACATTACTGAACTATATAATTAAAAATGGTACATTTTGCCCTAGCCAGTTTGGCTCTGTGGATAGAGAGTCATCTTGGGGACTGAAGAGTCCTAGGTTTGATTCCGGTCAAGGGTACATGCCCGGTTGTGGGCTTGATCCCCAGTAGGGGGTGTGCAAGAGGCAGCCGATCAATGTGTCTCTCTCATCATTAATGTTTCTCTCTTGCTCTCCCCTTTCCCTTCCTCTCTAAAATCTATTTTAAAAAATTAACAAAAAAGGTACATTTCATGTTAATTTTTACCACAATTAAAAACAATATTTTTAAGTGAGCATAGTCAATATCTACCTGCCATTTGTTATGAGGATGATATCAATCAATATGTTCGATTGGGGCAGAACCTGACATGCCAGAAGCCTATTTTTTGCTGGAATGTGGAGAGAGCAGGCCATGCCCTCACCCTGCGAACTCTGACAAGTGACTCTGGGTTAGAAGGTGTCCCTCTGTTACTAGACGGAGCCTGGTTGTCCTGGGTGCATTAGAGACACATTTTCCAAGGTTTTGGTGCGGTTCCCTAGAAATTAGGGGTAAACATGTTTATCTTGCTAAAGCCCCCAGCTGAAAAAGCTACATAATATTTCATGTCGTGAGGAAGATTTTATGGCTCCAGAACAAAAAAATTAACTCCTTGCTGCAATAGGTTCATGAATGTTGAAATGGTGGCTCTATCCACCCACTCCCACCCATTTGCCACAGGTTAGAGTCCAATGCAGGACCTCGCCCAGGTCTTCTCTCAGTAGGACCAGCTTTAGGACCAGCACTCCTCATCTTTCCACTTTTCTCTCCAAGACCTCCTTATTTTCCTGTTTCTACACCCAGAGAGACAGACCAACTGTCTCCAATTACCTTTGTGAAGAGGCTCTTCTGTGGGCAATGTCCAGAGAAACCCAAAGCTGGCTTAGATTTTGAAGGAGCTGCCTATTGAATTGTGAGTGTTTAATCAATAGTCATGGGCAAGGTTGACCTTTGACCTTAGCCTCCAAATCCACTAGGTAATCCCATCAGCAAACATTCTTGGAGAACAACAGGCAGCAAAGCCTTATGTTACTTCATCTAATCTTCACCCCCCACCCTCCCAAGGATAAGAGACCTAGTGTTGCTAATGAGGAAAGTGGGTCTCACTGACATACAGGCACTCCTCTGCCTGAACATGGGGCTGGGGGAGGGAGTTGGGCCAGGTTTGAGTCCAACCTTCCTCTCTCAGTGATTCTGCTCCAGGCAGTAGAAGAGCTGTGCTGCCCACTCCCTGTTGGACCAGCCTCTCTGAAGTTTCACTTTCACTCATCCCATTCTTTCATTCTTCCTTGGATTTTCCCAGCAGCTAAAAAGAGTGACATGAGGAGTAGAGATGACATCTACATTTTTTGTACAATTAATTAGTAATTAAGTAATGTTTAAGAACTCTTTTTTAAATTTTTTTTATTATTACTTAAAATATTACAAAGAGTAGTACATATGTCTCTTTTTTTCCCCTTGCCCTTCTAGGAACTCTTTACTGAGTTGTTTTTAATGCCTTAATTAACTATGATTTGTTTGTTTGTTTTATTGTGTACTTTACTTGAGGTTTTTACTGCAGAACATGCTATTTCGAAGACAAAATTTAAAAAATAGAAAGGGATAAGGAGAGTGGTGATGGCTGCAGGAGGTGAAAGTCAGTGTAATTGCAGTGCGCATTTGTAGGTCAGTGGGAACACAAGCCCAGAGGGAAAGGGGGCTGTGAGACCAGGAGAGGGAGGGCAGCTTATCCAGCTGCCTGGGAGCCCAGGGGACTTCGCTCTGTTGAGACACCATCACAGATGGCGTTTCAGCAAATGGTTGTTGTATTTTCAATCACATAAGTGTATTGTCCATTTTGAAGATGCACATTTATGTACCTTTTTAGCTCAGTGTGACTCATTCCCTTTCTCCCTCAAATATGACTGTCCTTAAGGATTCTGAAAAGGGAGGTGAGTCCAGCTGCAGGGCATGTCAAATCACTGTAGAGACAGCTGGGTGCATATGTGTGTATCTGTGTATGTGTGTGCATCTCTGTGTCTGTGTGCATTTCTGTGTGTCTACATCTGTACATGTGTGCATACACACAGACAAAGCCCTGCATTGACAGGTGCTACATGATCACCTCCTGCCTAACATATGAGCTGTTTAAATTGCAATATTTTCATGATACTTCACCAGAATAGGGATTAAATCATATTAACACTATGTATACCTTATACCTAATAAGCAGTAATATTTTAAAGCTATAATTGCTCTCTGTTACAAGATGAATGAGCCCTAAGGGAAGAATAATATTAGAAAGTCCCTGTGCACCTTAGACAGGCAGATGTGCCTCAGAAGCCGTAGGTTCCCCATCCTCGGGAAGGGAAGGGCTCAAGTGATGAATCTTTGGTCTAGAACTTTCCTTTGCCATGAAGGGTACTTGGAATAGATTCCTAGAGGCTGTTTCTTTCTTTGAGGGAATGAGCTGTTGTGAATGCATCTTTATTCCTTAAAAGGCTAAGTGATGCTCACACTCTACTGTGTTGGCACTGACTTAAGCTAATATGGTTATCAACACGTTTGGGTTGTTTTTGTTGGACATTGATAACTGCAGGGAAGTCTGAGATGGTGACAGTGAGATACCTCCTTTCAATCTCACCACCTGGTTAGGAGGAGAGCAAGTCTCAGATTACATTCTATTTTATTTGAGGACATTTATTAACTAAATATTTACTATCAAAGAAGCATGAAATAAATAATGTCATCAGTTTGTCCCCTTTTGGTGCCTGACCACCATTTTCAAGTTTTACTTAAGGCAAAAAATAAAAATATAAAAAAATAAAAAATTCCAGAGTTAATATTTGTCATCATTATAGACAAACGTTTTCAGTGGTCACAGCTGGACACTGGGTAGTTCCCAAGGGGTGGTTCTCGAGTCATTCCGCCTCTGAGTTTATTCCTTCCGTGGAAATCATACACCCCCAGCACTAGCTACGACTCCTGCGGAGATCCCAAGGCTAAGCAGCCCCCTTGCACTCCAGCTGCTCTTTGGACATCCTGTCAACTGTCTCGTCACTTTATGTTTCTTAGCAGACTTCTCTTTCCTACGAAACCACCGCCTCCAGACTTCTCCATTTCTGTTAGTGCAGGCATCGTTCTACCACCCAAGCTTGAAGTTTACAGTCATTTCTGAGCATAGCCACCTCCTCAACTCCCGATGCCAGGCACTGTCGTCTCAGTTCTTCCCTCGGATTTGTTCCTTTTCTCTCATCTCCTGCACTGGGAGCCAGAGCCACATCCCGCATGTGAACTGTCTGCCTCTCCTCTGTTTCTTCTCCTGTCACCTCCTCTATCTGGTGCCAAGCCAGCCTTCCTAAAACCACCTGCCTTAGCTCACACTCCTGTTTGAAGACTTTCCATAAGATTTCATTTCTTTGTGGAAAATGTTCAAACTCCTTTGCATATTTAACAAGTCACAACAAACCTTCACTGCTTCAAGTCTTCTCCCTTCACTGTGCAGCCAGCCCTCCATGCCTCCTGGCCTTTTTAGTCCCAGTCCTTCCCATGTGTCACTCGCATCAGGCGTTCCTTGTTAGGGCTGTTGTTGGTTTTTTACCCCCCCCTCCCCCAATGATGTTCTTGCTTTCCTCCTTCAGAGTTTTTTGTTAGTAGCTCAAAGGTCTGAACTTTATAATTAAAAAATAAACAAAAAAACTCGTTTTAAATATAGGTGTTACCACTTCTGATTACAGTGTGGCCTTGGGCTGTTATATAGCATTTCTGAGCCTCAGTTTCCACATCAACACATTGGGGTAAATGCCTACAACATATTAATCATGTTTAATCTTAGTTCCTCTTTTCTATACTTTTCTCTCCAGGGTAGCCTTTTGTGCCCCCACCAGTCACAGATTTCTCTCTCCTCTGAGCCCGTAGCACTGGTTTTTACTCTCAGGCCTTTGGAAAATCCTCATTTGCTTCTTTGAGGTACCTCTTGTATTTTTATCATCGTATCCTGGAGCCATACATTGTATTCTATACTAGCCTGTGCTATGGCCTTGGTTAGGATGCTTTGGTTTTGTGTAGTCATAGTACCCAGGGAACAATTCTCTCGCTTATTCTCACAACATACTACGCGGTGGACATAATCCATGTTCTATGGAAGGGGTCAGTCAGAGCCAGAAGCCTTATGTGAGTTACTTAAGTGAGTTACCTAAGGTCACTCAGGGAGCAAGTGGCCGAAGGCAGACCCAAATTCAGGCAGACCGGAATTCTAAGCCCAGAGCTGTCTCCTCCTTCCCAAGCCTGTAACCTTGGGGACAGAGCTTGTTTTATATTGTATTTCGGTATTTAATTTTGCAACCCTGATAAGTCCCAGCCCCGTGACTGACTGTGGTTGAGAAGGTATCCTATACATATTTTTGAAGGAGCAGATAAAGTGAGTACTAGAGACATTATTAGTAACACAAACTTATTTCAGGAGAGATTGAGGACCAGGTCTCTATATATTTGAGGGAGGATACCATGTGCTCAGCTTCTCCACCAGGTTCCCTGTGTCTCTGAGGATTAACAGCACAAGGTCTTCATTCTAACACAGAATCATGAGGTTAAGGGAAGCATTCAAAGCCATCGGCTGAGAGGAACGAGAGTTCCCATTGCAGCTTCTCTGAAGTGGCTTTGTGTGGCTGTGAACACCACCATTGTATCCACAGCGTTTCAGCCTTTGGCTAAGATCAGGTAGAATGTTTGTTCTCTGGGCTTTAAACAACTGATGTTTTCTCCATCCAAGGACAACAGATTTAGACTGTGTGCGCATTGCAATGTATTAAGCTGTGGTGACAGCAAAAGTTTAAACAAGAGATTTACTTGCATTCTCTTGGATGCCGTTTTCCTATTGACATTGCTCACATAACATGACATCGGATATCATTCTGCGTGATGCTGGGTGTGCGGTCTGACTCTGAGCCTGCACACCAGTAACTATCCCTAAAACAGGGGCCAGGAACATTTTCTTTCTCACAAAGAGGATTGGCACTGTTCCCGTGCCTCCCTGTTGCCACCCCAGCCTCGCATTCCAGAGGCAGGGTGGAGGGTAGCTCAGGAGAATCAATATGGAGAATCAACGGAGAATCAATTGTGTACACGACGTCGCCACCGGAGAAAGAAACCGATTGTGTTTACCTGGGTGGAACGTGAAGAGTGGCAGACAGAAGTTTTTCATGTTCCACAACAAATTCTCAGCTACGTGAGTCTCATAGTCGAGCCAATTAAAGAAAAGATAAATGGTGGAAGATAGGAGGCCAAATCACGGAAGAGGAGGAAGCAGAATTGAGGCAGAAGGACAAAGAGAGGAAGAGGAAAGAGAAGGAGCGAAAGGCCGCGTCAGCTCAGCGGCTCCTGCGTCCTGGGGTGAGGTGGCTGGTCGTGGGTCAGTGCTTTAGTCACACATCCTGTTTTTCATTTTGGGCATCAGAGTGCATTTTGCTGCCCTTTGAAGTTTCCATACGCTCCACAATGATTCTGTAGCGCTCATTCTTTACTGGGAAATTGCTTATCTGCTCTTATTCTCCATCTCCGAGGCCTATTTTTATAAGGCTTTATTTTCGCACGAAGCCCAGCGTAGTTTGAAATAAGTAAAATAATGCACTTGGCCTGGACTCTTCCCGTTTTAATTTTAAACGTGGGCTACTTTAACAGTTCCAAAGCGTAGAGGAGTGGCTTCCTTCTGCAATAATTGAAATGCAGCTTTTAAAAATATTCATTGTCGCTATTTTGTTGCGTTCAGCCGTTTGAAAGGTTCGCCAGAGCTGTGTTTCCACTGAGGTTCCACAATGGGATAAACTATTGCCACCTGGAAGTCCAGGGTTCCTCCTCTGGGGACTGAAGATGCCCCGAGCCTCTGCAGTTCTCCTGAGATGCCATGAAGCCCTGTGTGCTCCCTCACGAGGTGGGGCCTGAAGTACATAGAAATGAGTGTGTTCCTCCCGGCCAACACCCCTCCCAGGGCCCTTCTGCCCAGTGACAAACAAGACAGAAACATGAAGCACTCTTCCTGCCTTTTAATTTCCATTGATCACACTGAATGGTATAATCATATTAGCTCAAAGGCTGCAGCCCTGTGTACCCTGCTCTTAGATGAACATAACTTTGGTTCTGGGTGAAATTTTACCTGGATCTGATTGTGTTCCTGCAGGGATACTGACCACAAACTCCTGTTACACAGAATCCCGAATGACCTTCATTTTCAGCCACTGACTATGAAGACTTCCTGGGACCTAGGACACTCATGGGACTAAGGCAGGGATTTCAACTTTAACCGGGAATAAAATAATGCTTACACCCACCCAGGACAAATTTTCCACTTCCATCAGGCATAGATGAAATAAGGCTCACAATGTAGTGACTAATTAAATGCACTGTATGACTTCAGGGAAGCAAAGAAAATGGCAATAATTCCAAGTACGTAAGACTGTTTTCAGCAGACAAAGCCCAGAAAATCTTGAATCTTCGCACTGAAAGGACCATAGACGTCATTTCGACTAATCTCTCGGCCAGCAGAGACTGCCGTGATCGCAGATCTGATAGCTTCCTCCCGGGAGCACAGAGTGACCTAAGCCGTGTTGCCTTTCAAGGCCTTGATGTGTCAGGAATGGCTCTGGCCCCTTGGAAACGGGACTTGATTAAGTGTGCCTGCCTCTCTGTGCTGCCCACCCCTGTTCTTCGTTCTGAGGAAGAGATTCCTGACAATTTCCCCCCTGGAAATGGCCTTCACATTTGGAACAAGTGCTGTGTCCTCTCTAAGCCCTATGCTTCTTTAGGTTCTACTTCCTGGTTTTGGAACCCTTTCTCTTGTGAAAGATTTCTAGACTCATCAACACCCATGTTCCCATGAACACTGTGGTTATCCACATCAGACAAACTGTGACCAAGCCCGGGGAACGCTGAACTGATTGTCTCCTATGAGACAGTATTTTCACTGTTGAGGTCAAAGGGGTCTAAAATGATAGTGGATTTAGCGGGTTTACTAGTATCTGGAATTTTGTTTTGTTCCTTTTTTTTTAATTGCTTGATTTTACTTTTACAAAACCCACATGATATAATAAGCTTAAGATAAATGAACACTCTAAATCTTTTTCACTTATACCTATATTAGGGGCCCGGTGCACAAAAATTTGTGCACTCGGGGTGGAGGGAGTCCCTCAGCCCGGCCTGCCCCCTCTCACAGTCTGGGACCCCTCAGTGGATGTCCTATGATGGCCCCAGTCTGCCAGGCGCCTTTTGTGTGTGTGTGTGTGTGTGTGTGTGTGTGTGTCTGTGTGGCCACTGGGGACCTGCCCCCAGCTGCATCTGAGTCTCGGAGCAGTCCTCCTGTGTGTGTCTACCTGCTAGGGGCCTGCCCCCAGGCACACCGTCAAGGCTTGGAGCAGGCACCCCCTCTATGTTGATCTCTCAGACTCTTGCCCTCCCCTGCATGTTGTTCTCTTTTTTGAGCGTGGCCAGGGCTGGGTGCGGCCTGCCTCCCAAGCTTGCCTACTGCCCATCTTCCTCCAGCCACCAGAAAGCAGGGAAAACCCTGCCTCGTGGTCAGGCC
>PVJC01044042.1:0-14274 GCA_004026665.1 Murina feae
CCTCAGCAGGAAGCAGCTATTGACTTGAACCACCACCCCTTATCCCTATTAAGAGAGTCCGGAATGTCCAAGCATTCACCTGACCTTAAATGGCAACAATGATGGATTCCTGGAACAATGCTGAGATTCTGAAACTGCTTGCTCATCCATAGCCCCTGGTGCCAGCAATGCCCGAGGGGCAAGTTCCATACGTTCCACGGACCACTTCCTCATACCAAACCCCTCTCCTCACTACCTGCCCTAAGCCTTAAAAGCTTGGCTCAGCTTGGCCCGGGTGTGGCTCCACTGGCCTCTCTCCCTTCCTGGGACCGGTGAACTCACCCATTTGCTCCCAATAAAGCCTGGCTAATTTTTCATTAGGCTCAGTCTTTAATTCTTTGACGGCTTAATTAAACACACAGAAGTTCATTGGTTGATCTCTTCCTACCCACCCTCCCCTGCCTTTCCTCTGAGGTTTCACCTCCTGTTTAATGTTTCTATGCTTATGGGTCTATTTTTGTTCATCAGTTTATGCTGTTCATTACATTCCACATATGAGGAAGATTATGTGATACTTATCTTTCTCTGACTGGCTTATTTTGCTTAGCTCTCTAGGTCCAACCATGCTGTTGCAAATGGTAAGAGTTCTTTCCTTTTTATAGCTGTGTAGTATTCCATTTTATAGATGTACCACAGTTTTTAAATCTATTTATCTGATGATGGGCACTTGGGCTATTTCCAAATCTTAGCTATGGTAAATTGTGCTGCTATGAACATAGGGGTGCATATATTCATTCTGGTTGGTGTTTCTGATTTCTTGAAATATATTCCTAGAAGTGGGATCACTGGGTCAAATGAGAGTTTCATTTTTAATTTTTTGAGGAAACTCTATACTATTTGCCACAGAGGCTGCACCTGTGTGCATCCCCACCACCAGCAGGGTTCCCTTTTTTCCATATCCTTACCAACACTTGTCATTTGTTGATTTGTTGATGATAGCCATTCTGACAGATGTGAGGTGGTACTTATTGTCATTTTGATTTGCATCTCTTGGATGATTAGTGACTGAGCATTTTTTCATATGCCTCTTGGCCTTCTGTATGTCCACTTTGGAAAAATGTCTATTTAGGTCCTTTGTTGATTTTTAAATTGGATTGTTTGTCTTCCTTTTGTTAATATACTAATGAACAATATAGATCCAGAGATATAGAAACATGGAACAGACTGTCAAACCTCAGAGCAAAGGTGGGGGATGGTAGGTGGGTGGGAAGGCATCAACCAAAGTACTTGCATGTATATATGCATAACCCATAGACACAGACATAGGGTGCTGAAGGCCTGGGGCAGACTAGAAGGGGTCAATAGCGGGAAAAGGAGGCATATGTAATAATTTCAACAATAGAAACTTAATAAAAATTAAGAAAATTAAGATAATAATCCTACTTACTATTACATAAAAAAGACCTGGGAATAAATTTAACCAAAGAAGTTTAAGTCCTCTGTATTGAAAGCTATAAGACAGTAATGAATAAAATTGAACAAGGCACAAATAAATAAAAAATTGTTCCATCCTCATGAATTGGAATAATATTGTTGAAATGTCCATACTATCAGAAGGAAGATACAGACTCAATGTAATCCCCATAAAAATTTCAATGATATTTTTCACAGAAATAAAACAAACTTAAAATTTGTAACAAGCCATAAATACTCCAAATAGCCAAAGTAATCTTTATAAAGAAGAACAAAGCTAGAAATATCACTCTTATTGCTTTCAAATTATATTAAAAGCTATAATAACTAAACCAGCATGGTTACTGGAGTAAAAATGGACATATAGATGAATGGAACAGAATAAATAGTCCAGAAAACTCACAAATATATGTTTAATTGCTTTATGATACAAAAGCCAGTCATACACAATGGGGAAAAAGTCCCTTCAATAAATTGTGTTGGAAAAATTAGACAGTTACATGCAAAAGAATGAATCTGGACCACTATCTTACACCATTAACCAAATTTAACTCAAAATTGATTAAATACATACTAAGACAAGAAAACATAAAACTCCAGAAGAAAATATAGGTGGTAAACTCTTTGACATTGATCTTGATGTTATTTTTTAAATCTGACACCAAGGACAGAGGGGGGATGGGAGGGGGGGGTAATAGACCAACCAAAGGACTGTTATGCATGCATTTAAGCATAACCAAAGGACACAGACCACTGGGGGGAAGGGGAGGCTGGGGGAAGGGCAGGGGAAAAAAGAGATATTTGTACTAATCTTTGTAATACTTTATGTAATTAAATAAAAAAAAATAAATCTGACACCAAAAGCAA
Organism: Murina feae; assembly: GCA_004026665.1. Lineage (NCBI taxonomy): Eukaryota > Metazoa > Chordata > Mammalia > Chiroptera > Vespertilionidae > Murina > Murina feae. Next base: position 2,320 of record PVJC01044042.1, read on the forward strand.
CAAAATAAAATAAACAAGTGACACTACATCAAACTTAAAAGCTTCTGTACTGTAAAGTAAGCCATCATTAAAATGAAAAGGCAACATACTGAATCAGAAAAATAATTGCAAATCATATATCTGGTAAGGGACTAATATCCAAATTATACAAAGAACTCATGCAACTCAAAAGCAAACAAAAACCCCACCCTATCTGATTAAGAAATGGGTAGAAGATCTGTCAGCGGTTCTCAACCTGTGGGTCGTGACCCCTTTGGTGGTCGAACGACCCTTTCACAGGGGTTGCCTAAGACCATCCTGCATATCAGATATTTACATTATGATTCATAACAATAGCAACATTCCAGTTATGAAGTAGCAACGAAAATAATTTTATGGTTGGATCACAACATGAAATATATTTAAAGGGCCAGAAGGTTGAGAACTGGGTTAGATATATTTCCTAAGAAGATATACACAGGTACATGAAAAGATGTTCAACATCATTATTTATCATGGAAATGCAAATCAATACTGCAATGTGATATCACCTCACTCCTGTTAGAACGGCTATCATGAAAAGGAAAAGAAATAACAGTGGTTTGGGAGTATGTGAAAAAAAAAGGGAGCCCTCATGCCTGTTGGTGGGAATGAAAATTGGTGCAATCACAATGGAAAACAGTATGGAAGTTTCTAAAAAAAATTGCATTACCATGTAATCCAACAATTCCACTACTGGGTATTTACCTAAAGGAAAGGAAAACACTAATTAAAAAATATGCATGCACCCTCATGTTCATTGCAGCATTATGTACAATAGCCAAGTTAAGAAAACAACCTGTTTCCATCAATGGTAAATGAATAAAGAAATATATATATTACTAGGGGCCCAGTGCACGAAATTTGTGCATGGGGGGGGGGGTTTCCTCAGCCCAGCCTGCCTCCTCTCACATATTAGGAGCCCTCAGGGGGTGTCCTACTGATGGCTTAGGCCCGCTCTCTGCTCCTCTTGGGGAGCGGGCCTAAGCCTCAGTCTGGCCTCCCTTTGTAGGAGGCAACCAGGCTAATCAGGGGAAGCCACCAGCCCCATCACCCCGCTGCTGCAGCCACTGCCAGTCACTGCAGCCACCAAGGTGTTTTCATCAACACGGACTCCAGTCCCTTCACCATGAAGAAATGACAACTTTCTTTAGGCATTTTCAAGATGTGTCTTTCATGGGATATGACATTTCTTTCTTTCTTTTTTTTTAATCCTCGCCTGAGGATATGTTGTTTCCATTGAATTTTAGAGAATGTGGAAGAGAAGGGAAAAAGAGAGAAACATCAAAGTGAGAGGAATACTTTGATTGGTTGCCTCCTGCATATGCCCTGACCTGGGCCTGGTCAGGGAGGATCCTGCAACCTAGGTACAAGCCCTTGGTCGGAATTAAACCCAGACCCTGCAGTCAGCAGGCTGCAGCATTATGCACTGAGCCAAACTGGCTAGGGCAGGATATGACATTTCTTATACCTCCAGCAGTGGACCTTCATTTTTTTTTCTCTCTAGAAGTGTGGTGGAAAACCCTAGATGACCTTTTTGGATTCTTATTACCCAAGTTACTAAGAATATTACCAGTGGCATAAAGGGAGCTTAGCCAATGAGTGGTAAGAAAGGGTGTTTCCTCTGTAATTCACTCCGATCACCGGCTCCACCTCTGCCCCTTCAATCCCAGTTCCACCCCTGCCCAGGCCTGCAGCCTCTGCTTGAGGATGCAGGCCTGGTCAGAAGACCCCCAAGCCCCTTCCCAGACCTCTGTGATCACCAGCTTCGATCCTGCCCCCTGCCATCGCTGGCTTCGCCCTTGCCCCACTGGCAGCCTCTAGCCAAGGCTGCAGGCTTGGGCAGGAGACCCCCAGGCCCCTGTTATTTCCAGCTCCTCCCTTGCCCCTCTGTAGTTTGTAGCCAAAGCTACAGGCCTGGGCAGAGGACCCCCAGACTCCTGCATTGCTGGTTCCACCCGTGCCCAGACCCGTGCAATCGCAGGCTCTGCCCCTGCCCCTCTGATCACCAGCTCTGTCCCTGCCCCACTGCAGCCTCTGGAGAAGGCTGGAGGCTTGGGCAGGGGACCCCCAGACCCTTTCTTTAAAAAAAATATTTTTATTGTTTTTATTTTTTTACAGCTAGGAAGGGAGTGGGATAGAGAGTTAGAAACATCCATGAGAGAGAAACATCGATCAGCTGCTTCCTGCACATCCCCCACTGGGGATGTGCCCACAACCAAGGTACATGACCTTGACCAGAATCGAACCTGGAACCCTTCAGTCCGCAGGCTGATGCTCTATTCACTGAGCCAAACTGGTCAGGGCCCCAGACCCCTTCTTTGCCAGCTCCACCGGTGCCTAGACCCATGCTATTGCAGGCTCTGTCCCTGCCCCTCTGATCGGTGGCTCTGTGGAGCCCAGGCTCCTGTGATCTCTGGCCTTGCCCCTGCCCAGGCCTGAGGCCTCTGGCCCAGGCCTTATGCCTAGGCAGGGCACCCTCATACTCCTCATCAGCTCTTCCCCTAACCCCTCTGATTACCAGCTCTGCCTTTGGCCATGCCTGAGGCTCTGGCAAAGGCCACTGGCCTGGGCAGGAAACCCCCAGCCCCTTCTGATCACCTGTTCCACCCCTTAGCTCCCCGACTCCCCCACCACCTGCTTGGCTAATAGGCCTGACCACTTCAGTGGTGGGGCTGAGCTGGACTGGGTACTGCCATCTTGTGGCCATGGGAGAAGCCATCTTTATGATGAAGTGATGCCTAATTTATATATTACTTTTTTATTAGATAGGATGTGGCTATGGGCACCACCATCTTGTGGCCATAGGGGTGGCCATCTTTGTGATGGAGTGACACCTAATTTGCATATTACTCTTTAATTAGATAGGATATCTGACCACACTGAGTGGCCAGATTATTATGACCACCTGACGTTTGTAGGCAAATTAGCCATACACTGCATCATATGGGATATGGAAGCCGAAGGCCTTTTCGAACACCTTTGCTGTCCGCAGTTACCAAGATAAAATGTCTCCAATTCACACAGGAACACAAGGATTGGACAGTTGAGCATGAGAAAAAAGTCATGTAGTCTGATGAATCACGTTTGCATCATGCAGATGGCAGAGAGAATTTGGTGGAAATAGCATGAAAGCATGCACCCCACATGCATGAGTACAACCCTTCAAGCTGGTGGGGGCAGTGCTATGGTTTGGGGCATATTTTCCTGGCATGATTTGGGCCCTTCAATTCATGTGGAACAACGTCTGAACAGCACAACATACCTAACTATCATGGCTGATTAGGTTCATCCTATCATGTTGATGGCGTATCCCAATGGAGATGGCTTCTTCCAACAAGACAATGTGCCATGCCACGGTGCTCATATTGTACAGGAGTGGTTTCAAGAACATGAAACCTTGCTTAGGTCGTCCCCACCATCACCAGATCTCAATCCAATTGAGCATTTGTGGGACGAAATTAAAAGAGCCATCAGACAGCTGGTTCCACAACCATCAAATTTCACAGAACTGGACAGTGCTATTCATCAGGCATGGTGTCAGATTCCTCGTATCACCTTTCAACACCTCGTGGAGTCAATGCCAAGAAGAATTGCTGCAGTATTGAAGGCAAAATGTGGCCCAATGAAGTACTGCTGGGGTGGTCATAATAATCTGGCATTAAAAGGTTGTTAAATCATGTTGTTTACCCATATCTTCAGAAAAAAATCACTTTTACTGTCGTAGTAAACAATTTGCTTCCCTATTTATAATGGTCTGGCCCTCTAGCAACTTCAGCGCAAAATTATAGCTAATTTGCTTGCAAATTTCAGGTGGTCATAGTAATCTGGCCACTCAGAGTGTGTGTGTGTGTGTGTGTGTGTGTGTGTGTGTGTGTGTGTGGCACTTGTGGGTATTGTGCTAAGTGAAATAAGTCAGACAGAGAAAGACAAATGCCATAGAATATTTTATATAAGTCCTTTCATTTATCTGGGAAAATAAACTGAGCTCATCAATAAAGAGAAGAGATTGGTGGTTGCAAGAGGCAAAGAGTGGAGGGTGGGAGAAATGAGTAAGCATTTTTTTAGTCTAAATAAATTGAACAAAAATATAAAAAGATATGCATTGTGCTTTGACTATCATTTATCAAATGGTACAGATCAGTGAGAATTTTGAGTTGTCCAAAGCATATATTTCCAACTGAGGTTGAATACTCTGCCTTCTCATTCCAGCTCTCATACTATAAATGAGTCCTGTTTGCAATCTATTTAATGCCATTTTTTTCTTTTTGTTGGTGATTTTGCTGTTTAAAATGGCCCTGATGCATAGTACTAAAGTACTATCTAGTGTTTCTAAGCACAAGACTGTGATGTATCTTACATAGAAAATATATGTTAGATTAGCTTCACTCATGCATAAGTTGTAGTGTTATTGGCTGTGAGTTCCATGTTAATGAATCAATATATATTAAAGTAACTTCAGAAAGAGACACACATAGGGTGGGGTTGGGAGTGGGATGGAGGGAGTCGATGGGGGAAAGGGGGACTTACATAATACTTTCAACAACAAAGATTAAAAACAAAGAAACACACATAAAGCAAAGCTATATATTGATCAGTTGACAAAAATATCATGACCAAAGGCTCACAGGGACTTAACCCTGTATTTCCCCAAGAACCGTGGGATAGGATTCATAGATTCAGTGTTGGTGATGACTTTATAGAGTGTAACCACTGCGAATAATAAGAATCAACTGTATTTTGGTCTTTTTACTCATAGCACTGAGCACAGGTTAAGAGTACATGTTTATTTGTGTAATTTTAAATGTCTGTCTTTTCTGCTAGAATGTAAGCTTCAGGAGAACAGGGACTAAGATCATTTAATTTGGTTAGATTCCCAGTACCCTATACTTGATATGTAGTGCTTAGTACATAGTTGGTGCTTGGTAAAAAATGCTAAGTGAATAATTGAATGAATGACTGAATGAACAAAGTGCCTATAGCTGTGTGGCACAGAAAAATATCTGAGAATGGAGACAGATAGGTCATTACAGAGGGAGTCACAGGCTGTAGTAGGAGAGACATTGGTCTATTCCCCTTTTCCATTATAGTAACTCTTATCCTATAGTGTTGACTGTACTCAATGTATAATGGAAAGGTTTTCAATTGAGAATAAAATGTGTTTCAGATGCCAAAGCAAAATGCCACCTTCTTTTAAGTAGATTAGTATTGTTTTATGTACTTGCAGTGAAAACAATCAAAAGCAGCTCCTGCAACCTGGTGCCTGCAAATACCAGACAGATTTAGAAGGGGCTTGGAGTTTTCTTCCCTTCTTCCACTGGAGGCCCTGAGTTGGCTCTCATATGTGGCCAAAACTCCCTTTGGGTATTATATGTGTTAACATACCCCAGGCAGAAGGCCTGGAATGCATCTTTATGTTATGTTTATTGAAATTAAATTACTCAGGCCTTTCTAGGAGTCCTGACATAATATGGCTAGACAGATACTTATTCATTTAGTAACATCAGGTTATGGGTGACAGGACATTATCCACCTATCAGAAAGCTATTTTGAGGAGTTGGTCAGTTGAGCCATTGTGAAAAGGAAGTCAAAATAAATCCAGGGCCAAGTCAGGGAAGGCTTTATCCAACTTAGTAAAGGAGTGTTTGAAAGCTGACCTTAATGTGTAAGCATAAATGGTAAATAACCTACTTTGTGGTCACCTATGTAGAATGGTTTGAGGGTCATCCAGGAGGGTTATCCCACTGCATATTCCTTAATGAGATCTTTTATTATATCCAAACTACACACTTTGTTCCTTTCCCCTGGACAGACATATTTTCTTTCAGTCTCACTTCATCTTGCCTATCATTTAAGGGCCCATTCATCCAAGAAGTCTTTGAACATTAGGTCTCAGTGCCCTCTATGAAATCCAATGTCTCACTGTCTGGGCACCTTAGTACACTTTTGCATGTACCACTTGCATTTACCAGTGATACATAGTGATAGAACCATCATTGTCTGACTCTATGGACATGTATTCCTGAAGGATGATACATTCTATTGGAGGACAGGGACCATGTCCAGCATTTCTTTAGTATTACCAACATTTTATAGCACAATCTTCTGCACACATTAGTTCTTAGTAAAGATTTGTTCAATAAATGGAGTCAGGCAATCAAACTTTGTGAAGCATTCTCTGCCCATCTTACCTGGAAGGGTTCTCTTTATCCTCAGAACAGTATTTTGCCTTGAGAATTTACTATAGTCCAGAGAAAACTCAGGGTAAAGAAAATTGTGTAGTAGGGAATGATACAAATATGATCATGTCTTGTCCTTATCTTATCCACTGACCAAGCAAGCGTGGTTTTGGGGCACTCAGGGTCAACCCAAACACATGTGAAATGCAGGTAGAGAAGGTCTTCAGTGTCCTGGATTCCTTTTGATTCTTTTACGCTATTGCCCGTGATCTTGCTATTCTCACCACTATCCATTATCTTTAGCCGTGCTTTCACAGTCCAAATACATGCAGGCTGCTGTCATTTCCATTCTCAGGCTTGCTCCAGTCCAATCATACTGGCTGATTCTCCAGGATCATATTTCAAGACCTTCTCTAGGCCTCTTGCTGCCAGTCTGCCCAAGGTATTGCTAGTGATTAAAACCCTGGATAGAAAGCCAGATATTCCTGTGCCCCAGCTGGATCTTGGGACATGCCAGGAATCCCAAAAATGAACTCTGTAGCTCTATAGCTCTTTAGAGGCAAATAACCATGGTTAAATGCCTGTGGAGGGGGCACATGTGGTCTCCAGCCAATAGCCAGAAAGAAAACAGAGATCTCAGCCCTACAAGCACAAGAAAGCAAATTCTGCCAAACTTCGTCATGTAAACTATGCAGTGTAACACTGTCTCTGCCACAAGGAGTTCAGGGTCTTGTTGGGGTGAAATGATGCCTACATCTTAATAAATCTGAGAGGAGATAAATCGAGGGAGCAGAGTTCTGGAAGGGACCTGGGGGAACTGAATCAAATGCATTGATTGAGGGCACTGGTGTTCTCCTCAAAGACAAGAGAAAGGAGCATGAGAGCAAGGGTATAGAGTTTGAGATATTTTAGGTAGAGTGGAGGAAGCTTGATCCTGATTAGACTATTTTAAACATATAGCAGGAGGTGAGATCATCTCCCAAAAAAGAGTAGATGGAGGCCAGTGCATTAATGAAAATGGACAATCATTTGAACCATTGTTTTGGGGAGTGAACATGAGATGGCTAGAAAATGTGTTGGGTAGTAGGTGGATCCCAGTTGGGGTCAGAGGGCAAACATTTGTGGTGGTTCCTAATTTCTTTTTTTTTTACTTTTTCTTTTTTATTGATTAAGGTATTACATATGTGTCCTTATCTCCTGATTGCCCCCTCCCTCTCACGCCCTAATCCTGCTGGTGTCTGTGTCCATTGGTTATGCTTATATTCATGCATACAAGTTCTTTGGTTGATCTCTCCCCTTCTGAGATTTGAGCATCTGATCAATGCTTCTCTGTCATTGGATCTGTTTAGGTGCATCAGTTTATGTTGTTCATTATATTCCACAAATGAGTGAGATCATGTGATATTTAGCTTTCTCTGAATGGCTTATTTCACTTACCATAATGCTCTCCAGATCCATCAATGTTGTTGTAAATGGTAGGAGTTCCTTCCTTTTTACAGGAGCATAGTATTCCATTGTGTAGATGTACCACAGTTTTCTAATCCATTCATCTGCTGATGGGCACTTGGGCTGTTTCCAAATCTTAGTTATTATAAATTGTGCTGCTGTGAACATAAGGGTGCATATATCCTTTCTGATTGGTGCTTCTGATTTCTTGGGATACATTCCTAGAAGTGGGATCACTGGATCAAATAGGAGTTCCATTTTTAGTTTTCTGAGGAAGCTCCATACTTTTTTCCACAGTGGTTGCACCAGTCTGCATTCCCACCAACAGTGCACGAGGGTTCCTTTTTCTCCACATCCTCGTCAGCACTTTGTTGATGATTGCCATTCCGACAGGTGTGAGATGGTACCTCATTGTCATTTTCATTTGCATCTCTTGGATGATTAGTGACTTTGAGCTTCTATACTAATGAAAGAGAAAGATGCAAATTGACCATACCTTTGTGATGCCCACCAGCCAATCAGGAGTGAGTATGCAAATTAAAATCACCGCCTCCGTAGAGACTGACAGCAGGGAGGAGGCAGCTCCCAGCACAGCACGGCCTGTTTGGTCATCGTAGCGGTGACCCAGGAACAGCCAAGCCCCACCAGCCGGCAGCTCCCAGCACAGCCTGCTTGGCCATTGCCGCAGCAACCCAGAGCATGAGAGTGCAACCCACAGGCAGCTCCCAGCATGGCCTGCTTGGCAGTCGCTGCGGTGTGGAACAAGCAGGCCCCACAGAGAGCAGAGAACCACGGGGAACGAGGAGGCCTAAGCAGTCAATAGGACATCCCCTGAGGGCTCCTGGATTGGAGAGGGTGCAGGTCAGACTGAAGGACACACACCCACACACCCACACCCGTGCATGAATTTTGTGCCTCTAATGTTTTCATATGTCTCTTGGCCTTCCTTATGTCCTCTTTCAAAAAATACCTACTTAGGTCCATTGCCCATTTTTTGATTGCATTATTTATCTTCCTTTTGTTAAGTTGTATGTGTTCCCTATAAATGTTGAAGATGAAACCCTTACCAGTGATAACAATATTCTCCCATGCAGTGGACTTTCTTGTTGTTTTGTTGATGGTTTATTTTGCTGTACAGAAACTTTTTATTTTGAAGTAATCTCATTTATTTATTTTCTCTTTAGTTTCCATTACCCCAGGAGCTGTATCAGTGAAGATATTGCTACAGCATATGTCTGAGATTTTGTTGCCTGTGGATTCCTATAAGATTTTTATGGTTTCCCATCTTACATTTAAGTCCTTTATCCATTTTGAGTTTATTTTTGTGTATGGTGTGAATTGGTGGTCTAGTTTCATTTTATTGCATGTATCTGTCCAATTTCCCCAACACCATTTATTGAAGAGACTGTCTTCACTCCATTGTATGCTCTTACCTCCTTTGTCAAATATTAATTGAGCATAGTGGTTTGGTCAATTGCTAGGTTCTCTATTCTATTCCATTGATCTATATGTCTGTTCTTGTGCCAGTACCAGGCAGTTTTGAGAATACAGCTTGATATCTGGTATTGAGATCCCACCTATTTTGTTCTTCTTTCTCAGGATAGCTGCAGCTATTTAGGATCTTTTTCTACTCCAGATGAATTTTTGGAGAGTTTGTTCTAGGTCTGTGAAATATGCCATTGGTATTTTAATGGGGAGTGCATTGAATATATAAATTGCTTTGGGCAGTATGGAAATTTTAATGATGTTGATTCTACCAATCCATGAACACAGTATGTTCTTCCATATGTTTATGTCTTCTTCTATCTCTTTTTTTCAGTGTCCTGTAGTTTTTCTGTGTACAGGTCTTTTACCTCCTTAGTTAAGTTTATTCCTAGTTATCTTAATTATTTTGGTGCAATGGTAAATGGGATTTTTTTAAAAAAAATCTCTCTTTCTGTAAGTTCTCTATTGGTGTATAAAAATGTCATAGATTTCTTGGTGTTAATTTTTTATCCTGCTACATTGCCAAATTCATTTATTAAGTTTAATAATTTTTGATGGAGTCTTTAGGGTTTTCTATCTACAATACCATGTCATCTGCAAATAATGACAGTTTTACATTTTCTTTTCCAATTTGGATACCTCTTATTTCTTCTTCCTGTATAAATGCTATCGCTAGCACTTCCAGAACTATGTGGAACAGGAGAGGTGAAAGTGAGCATCCCTGTCTTGTTCATGGTCTTAGATGAAGTGGTTTTAGTTTTTGACCATTGAATATCATGTTGCCTGTAGGGTTGTCATATGGGGCTTTTATTATGTTGAAGTATTATCCCTATATCCCCACTTTGCTGACGGTTTTTATCAAGAAAGGGTGTTGGATTTTGTCAAATGCTTTTTCTGCATCAATTGATATGACTATATGATTTTTAACTCTCAATTTGTTTATGTGATGTATCATGTTTTTTGATTTGTGGATATTGTACCATTCTTGCATCCCCTGGATAAATCCTATTTGGTCATGGTGTATGATCTATCTGATGCAATGTGGGATCTGATTTTCTAGAATTTTGTTGAGAATTTTGGCTTCTATGTTCATGAGGCTTATTGACCTGTAATTCTCTTTCTTTGTGTTGTCTTTATCTGGTTTTGTTATTATGGTAATGCTGGCTTCATAGAATGAGCTTGGAAGTGTTCCCTCTTTTTGAATTTTTTGGAATAGTCTGAGGAGGATAGGTTTTAGTTCTTCTTTGAATATTTGATAAAACTCCCCTGTGAAGCGGTCTAGTCCCAAGCTTCTGTTTGCTGGAAGCTTTTTTTATGACTGCTTCAATTTCCCCCGTAGTTATCAGCCTGTTGAGATTTTTAGATTCTTCGTGATTGAGTTTTGGAAGGTTGTATTTTTGTAGGAATATATTCATTTCTTCTAGGTTGTCTATTTTGTTGGAATAGAGTTGTTCATAGTATTTTTTTAATAATCCTTTGTATTTCTGTGGGGTTTGTGGTTATTTTGCCTCTTTCATTTCTGAGTTTGTTTATTTTGGTCCGTTCTCTCTGCTTCTTGGTGAGCCTGGTAGAAGTTCATCAATCTTGTTTATCCTTTCAAAAAACCGGCTCTTGATTCCTTTGATTTTATTTTTTTTGGTCTTTATGCCATTTATTTCTGCTCTGATCTTTATTATCTCCTTCCTTCTGCTCACTCTGGGTTTTTCTTGTTGCTCTCTTCTAATTCTTTAAGTTGCAGAGTTAGATAATTTATTACTATTTTTTCTTTTTCTTTCTTTTTTTTTGAGCTATAAACTTCCCTCTCAGGACTGCTTTCATTGTGTTGCATAGATTTTGGATTATTGTGTTTTTATTATCATTTGTTTCCAGATTTTTTTTAGTTTCTTTTTTGATCTCTTTGGTAACCCAATCATTGTTTTAGAGCATGCTATTCAGCTTCCAAGTGTTTGAATTTTTTGTTTGTTTTTATTGTAATTTATTTCCAATATTGTGTCATTGTGGTCTGAGAAGATGCTTGACATGATTTCAATCTTCTTGAATTTGGAGAGACTTTGCTTGTGACTCAATATGTGATCTATCTTTGAAAATGTCCCATGTATAGAAAGGGAATGGACTGACAGTTCTCAGGGGGTAAGGGCGTGTGAGGGATGCAGGAAGAGAGTGGACAAAAATCTTACACCTATGTATGAGGACAGTGGTGTGGGCTAAGGGCATAGGGTGGTGTGGGAACCAGGTGGAGGGGAGCTATGGGGGGAAGAGGAACATCTGTAATAATTTGAACAATAAATATTTATTTAAAAAATAAAACATAATAAAAAATAAAAAGCACTGATTCCTGTTATTGGAGTGCTGGGGAGCCATCCAGGCTCAGCCACCTGGTGTGGGGATGATCGAATAAATTCGTAGTCCCTCACCAAAAAAAAAAAAAAGGAAAAGAAAATGTCCCATGTTCCCTGGAGAAGAATGTATGTTCCGTGGCTTTAGGGTGAACTGTTCTGAAGACATGCATCTGATTTAGTGTGCCATTTAGGATAACTGTTTCTTTTTTATTTATTTATTTATTTAAAATTTTTTTAAAAAATTATTATTACATAAAGCTTTACAAAGATTAGTACATATATCTCTTTTTCCCCCTGCCATTCCCCCCGCCTCCCCTACCCCCAGTGTTTTGTGTCCATTGATTATGCTTAAATGCATGCATAAAAGTCCCATGTCTGATCTGTTACCCGCCCCCCCCCCCGCTCCAACATCCCTGTCCTTGTTGCTGTAATTTGACAGTCTGTTTGATGTTGCTCTGCCTCTGAATCTATTTTTTTTAATTTACCTT